>CM074705.1:1917391-2157391 GCA_037367355.1 Neoscytalidium dimidiatum | reverse complement strand
AGAATAAGAAGTTATATAATATAGAAGTTTAATTATTACGCTATTACTCTTTCTATAGGAGGTCGGGCGTATTATTAGGTAACGTAGGCTTTTGAGGGGCCGTAGCGGTAGATAGAGGAGGATCGTATATAATATTAGAGTAAGAATTAATTAATAAGTTAACTACGAGAGTTCTATTTACTATAAATAAGTATAGCCTATATATACGGAGTATTTAGTTAGATTATAATAGATTACTAGCTAGCTTACTATAATCTAGTAAGCTAAGTAATCTAAAGTTAGTACGCTAGATTATAGGTCTACTTTCTACTCTTTAGAGCGTAATCCGAATTAAGTATTTTCCGCTCCGAGGGGTTAGAGCCTTTTCTAGAGAGTAGGATTATTCTTTCTCTATTCCTTCTAGCTAGTATTATAATATTAATAGACCTTATTACCTCTAAGTTAATATAGTATTAAATTAGAACTTTAAATTAACTATAAAAGTCTAAGTACTATCTAATAAGCGTATTTATATACTATAGAAGAGCTATAATAATCTAGATTAATACTATTAAATTAATACTATTAGATTAATACTATTAGATTAATAGTATTAGATTAAGAAACCTAGATTAGATTAATCTAAATAGATTATATAGCTTATTATATAACGCGGGCGCTTAGACTCTTTTTCTAGTTTTTAACTTCTAACCGTATTAGCAAACGATATTATTACTATACTTTTATTTTATAGTATTAATTCTTATTAACCTTTTACTTCTTATTTATATAGTTCTTTATCTTCTATAGGTTCTTTATTAGCCCGTATCTTTTTTTTAATTATTACGCCCGTAGACGTTCTTCTTATATAGACGGTAGTTATTATCTACTAGTATTCTTATACGCGCTATTATCTCGTATTTCTAGTCCTTCTATATAGATTTAAGAAGTACGGCTTTACTATATATAGAATTCTTAGAATCTTACGACTTATTTTTCTATATAGACTTACGTTTCTTATAGCTATAAAGCCCGTATATTCTAGAATTTATAATAATTAGCGTATTTAATAAACTACTAGCCTTTAAACTAATAGTATCTACTAGATAGCTAGTATTACGTAAATCTATTCTTTTTAAAAACGTTTCTTTTAGAAAACTATAAAATATATTTAACGCGTAATTTATTCTAAAAGAGAAAGAATCTATTTTTACTAAATATATTAGATTATTAAAAGATAATCTAGTATTAATAACTACTTTAAACTTCTTAAGTACTTATTTACTTAAGAATAGACTATTATAAAATAGTCTTATTCTATATAAAGCGGCTAAAAAACTAAGAATCTAGTTTAAGATTATAGTATATAATCTTTCTATAAGAGAATACGCCTCTATTAAGGCGCTTTCTACTTTTAGAAAGAAGATCTTAACCTTTAATAAAGATCTTAAGCTAGTAGAGTTTCTCTACTAGCTTATTTATAAAGAAAAATAAACGAATAGACTTAATAACTCTATTTATCTTACTTTTTCTATTAAAAATAAGGCGAATAAGGCTATTAGAGATAGTTTTTATATTACTAGTCTTTAGCTTCGTATTAAATAGCTTAGAAAAAGAGAAAAATATAGAGAGAAAAAGTAATTCCCTTAACTTACGCCTATTTTTTCTAGATTTATATAGATTTTCTTTAGTTTTAGCTAGAGTTTTTACTACGTAGAGTTTTCTTATCTACTTTCTTTTATTTTAAAAATCCTCTTATTTCTCTTTTATTTTCTCGTAATAACTCTAGTTTAGATTCTACTATTTCTTAATCTTTAAAGTAGTATCTCCTAAAAATAAACCGCGGTAGAAATACTATAAAGATATATTAGTTTTACTAGCCGTTTATTATAAGCTTAGCTTCTATACGGACGTTAAATAACTAAATAAATAAATAAAAGAAAACTCTCTTAAAATACCTCTAGAAGTAGCGTAAGATAAAGCCTAAGGGGAATAGATAGTAAAGGATAACTCTACTACGTTATAGAAAGGCGAAGCCCGTTTAGCTTAGCTATCGGCTATAAAAAGCGGTAAAACTTTCCGGTATAGGGTGAGGCATTTTATTTTTAATAGTGTGGAGGGGCATAGAGCGGAGTAGGGAGGAGGCAAGGAAGAAAGATAGATAAGAGAGGAATTGGAAGGGGGTAAGGGTAAAGGGCGAGGCGAGAGGTTTTTATAAGCGCCGGGTGAAGTTAGCGAGGCGCTTGATCCGAACTGGAGGGCAGGCTAAAGTTGTGGCGGATTTCTAGTTAACAACTTTACAAGTCTAAGATATATTAATGTGAGAAGTATCCACGGAGCTTTTACAATTGTCATTCCTGACGATCAAAATGAATTCGCGAGTCAATTTAAATGCTCCTTAGAGCCACCAGGTCTCTTTTCAAGACTGATAGTTCTCGATGCTATGACGGCACGAGCTGACCCCATAATGCCTTGGTAAAGGTTGACTTCATAACTCGGTCAGTTCTTCGGCTGAGAGTTTTGTAAAAAAAAAAAAAAAAGGCCCACTTACATGCCGGAACTATGTACCAAGGAACGTTCATGATTACGAAGTACCCCCAGAAATACAAAGCCTCAGGGCGACAGTGAAATACTCCTCTCTGCATGTCTAAGAGGCCTGTAATATAGTATAAAGTGAGGCTGAAAATATGTGCAGTCGAGACGAGAGACTGAAACGGAAGTCTGAATGGTGATTCGCACACAATGAACCACGCAGTGAGGAAAGATAAAGGGCCCCAGACGATCTAAACATCTAATTGTGAGCGAGAGCGTATCCTCTTCTGAAACACTGATTGTGCACATACAACCGTCATTGTCTCGAGAGTCAAGACCAATGGGTGGGATACCAGGTACCGGGAGTCAGACTTAGCGTACTCCTTCCACAGCTGCGCAAAGAAGTCTTCCATGGCTACCATACGCGCGTGGTTGAAGACGAAGTATGCTTCAAAGAAACAGTGAAGCGATCCACCTAATTCGAGTTTGTCCCAGTCAATATCTGGTGCGGCTGTCGGACGTCTGGGACGTTCGGCTCGGCACTTCTTCAAAGACACTTACAGAGCACGAACCAAAGAAACAAGAATTGGTCCAGGTTACTGATTGATGGTCGGTATTTCTGTGAGAGGAAGAGTGCAGTTCCCAATAATACACCTGTACCAGTAGAGAACCCGAATAGCAGGGCCGCCAGGCTGAGCGTGTTCTCTGTGTATCCAGGTAGCTCCAGATCAAGCGGGTAATACGGATGGGCGGCCATCCTCTCTGCAGGCCGGCTTCAACGTTTGAGTAATGAAACTCTCAAAAAACAGAACACGTTATTACCAGCCCATTAAACGATTTTGTGGAGTATTAGGGCAACACCGGAGTGCTCTTTTAATGGGGCATTTTGTCGGGATTTCGCGGAAAACCAGCAAGAAATTTCAAGCTTTCGCTTAGCATTTCTGTGCTTAGTAATCATGGCACCGTCATTCTGAGGAGAAACGCTTGTATATTCTCCACAAACTTTTCACTTCATCTGCGAAAATGTATTTTGACAAAACGATGCAGAAGACACACGCTCATTGTGTTGGCCGGTTGGAAGAAAAATTTCTGCCTCGTAGCTCATGCAGGTTAAGCCGGGCCGGAGCCCCAGCCAAGACGCGTCGGACCACATTGCTACCGCTCACGTCTTCAGTCAAAAATCCGTGAGCGGGAAACGGAAAAAGCGATTTCCGGTCTTAATTAGAGTTCTTGTGTGGTGTGTCATCTCCGCGCCTTCCATATTCCTCGTACTCGCTGTCCAGCCATTGGCGGTAAATGTGATAGAACGGTGTTCAGGACATCAATCAATACCCACAGAGCCAATAGAGGCAATTAATTACAAATGATTTCCCCACTCGCCACATACATGAGAGGGTTGAACCATCCCATCCACTGTTACCACTTGCTCCACCTCCAGAACAGCAATCAGCCCTTAAACTTTATCCTCTACATTCTCCCTATGCTCTACTCCCACCTTCTCCGCCTCTCCATCCTCTGCAACAGACCTTCGCACTGGCGGTACGGCCTTTGAGCCCTTCTTTCCCGCCCCCAGCGCGTCGTGCTCGAGCGTCGCTGCTACATGGTCGTTGAGCAGAGGTGACGGATCATCAACGAACCAGGCCGCGGCCAACGCAATCACACCGAAGGGGATGCTCGTATAAAACACCATACGGAACGCCTTCGCATAGGTGTCTCTAAACGCGGCGAGCGTGGCATGGCGGACGGCATCCGAGACGTTAAGGGCGGCGAGGGAGCCCGGCACGCCGACGGCTTCGTTGATAGTTGCCGGTATGAGTTCTGGGATGCGGGAGGGGTCGAACTGCGTCGGTGTCAGCAGGCTTCCGGGTGAAGAGGAGTGGAAAGTGGGGCGTTGTTGCGTACGCCAGCTCTGAGAGCCGCAGAGGCGATATTGTCCCCCAAGTCGCTGTTGATGACGGAATGCAAGACTGTGCTGAAGATGGCGTTGCCAATCGAGCCGCCGGCGGAGCGGAACGTGCCGATGAGGCCGGAGGCTGTGCCCAGATCCCCGTGCGGCACGAAGAGCCCGGCGGCAAGGTAGGCGAGCATGGTGAGCCACGTGAAGCAGCCTTGACCGAAGAATTGTAGCACGATCCAGCCAGCGTCGTTATGCGGGATCACGGCCGCATAGCAGGCGGTGAAGACTGTTTGGACAAGTACAGCGAGGACGATTTGCTCACGCACGTGCCGGATGTACTGGACCAGTGAAGGTATTACCCACCCGCCAACAGCTGTGCCGACGCCATATGGGATGGCGTAGAGACCGATCTTGATGGGGTCGTTCGTGAACATGAAGAGTGTACCTTGTGGTAGTAGAGCGGCCATTGCATACCAGATAAATCCAGCCACGAACACGATAAGGAGGTGGATCGTAAATTTCCGGACCATTGTGAAAAGGTGCCATGGAAAGACTGGGACTTTTGGTCGGCCTGAGAAGTCGTATAAGAAACATGCAACGGTTATCAAGGCACCGATTGGTATTGTTGATGCTACAAGTGCTTTGGAATATGATTCTTTTCCAAGATAGGTCAGGCCGACAAGGAGGATTGTTAGACCAGCAGTGAAGAGAAAAAGTCCAGTCCAGTCAAGTTCCTTGACTTCGTCCCACCGTGACTTTTCGAAATCATTCCGCGGCCGGGAGGGGGGAAAATATACTACTGCTATGCCTAGGAAGCAGAGAGCGGAATAGATTATGGTAATGTAATAGCACCATCGCCAAGTGGATTCAGCGAATTTGTTAGCAAGGAGGACTGCCAACGCGTTCCATGGGATATTGATACAAAACTCGACCCAGCCAAGACCAATTCCGCTGTGACACCTGTAAGTTCAAGGACTCCTCCTGCCGATGGGCGGCTTACCGGTACTTGTTTGGTAGAATTTCCGATACGCCAGCGTACGAGACAAATGCGACGCCAGCACCGAAGCCGATAATTGTTGAACCAGCTGCTACGGTTGTGGTCTTCTGAGCGGTAGCGCCGACGATCTTCGATTTGGCTCGAATAGTTAACATGGGTAAGTCCCGCCATGGCGAGATGACTTACAGCACCAACAAGGGTTATCAGTTGGCCTGCAAGTGTCACATATCGGCGACCGAATATATCGCTCCATGAGCCAGCAATGGAGAATGATACCGCTGACGCAACACTCCAACCACCTGTAATCCAGACTACGTTCTCCGTATCATGCAAATCGGTTCCGATGGTATTAAGAATGCTAACTGCCATCGTGTAGCCGCAGGCCACAGGTGCGACAAGAGACATTCCAAGGAACTGCGTCGCAGCTAGTTAATTTGACAGGAGCGACCTTAAAGGAAAGAGAATTAGACGGCGGGTCAAACCTACAAAAACGGAAAGGAAGACGGAGGTAGTCATCCTATAAGGCGCATTCATCACAGCATCTGCTGACTGGAGGTCATGATCGGAATCTGGTGGCGCTCCATTATCACCAACTTTAGAATCCGGCGAATTCGTACTTGGTGTAGACATGATGAAAGAAAATAGTATATATTGTAGACCCGGTTGAGCGGCTCAGATACACATAACATAGATGCCGCTGATCACGCCGCAGATTGTATATATTGAAGTGCTCGAGTTCCGGAGACTGGGGGCTTTGGGGTTCCGTAGCGGCCCAAGAACGGCATTCGAAGGCGTCCTGCCCTGCCGATCTCCCACAAGGCTCCCTTTTTGTAGGTGCTGCGAGAAATTTAGTGCTGCATTAACCTTATTGGCCAAAAAATGCGGGGAAAAGCTTGTCTGCGGACCCTGATCCAACCCGGAGCTCCCGGTAAATCATCCCCACGAGTGCATCATAGAAACGATTCCCCGCCGCAACAAGACATGATTGTCCTTTCAAGCCGGAGAGTCAGATGGCGGGGACAGATATATCCTGTAACTGTCTCCATATCCCTTGCTCAGCTTGTCTGTAATCTGGCTGGGATGAACGACGTTGAAGGAGACCATGACTGCCAACATCAGGCAAGCGTCAAAGATATAAAGGTAAGCCTCATGTTTGAGAAGGTAACCGTTGTTTCCGGAGCAGTATTCAATAACCCTGAAAACCGAACGGACGAAGATCAGCAAGCTGACAGCCATCAACACCCAGAAATGCTTCTGCCATGCGACAGTACTGTCAAGACTCCTGACCGTCGGGGCCTTCTGTATCCGAAAATAGAAGCGCGAGCTGACGAACATGAAGAAGCCAAAGAAGATAAGTTGAATGAACAGGCCGACAATGACGATTTTCTCGCCAAGCTTCATACTGTTGAGGGAGCCCATTGCCATAACGCCTCCGCCGGTCGACTGTGTGAGCAGCGAGATGACGTCGCCAACAACAAAGATCTTCGTCAACCATCTCTTGGATATGACTGAGTGGTTCTCGCCGTCGGTGACCAGAATGATTCGGCCCAGGATCATGTAGATGGAAGCGGCGAACAAGGCGGGGGAGATGAGGAGGAGCATGGATTGGATCATATACGGCCCGAGAGCCCATTGGTCCTTAGCAGACATTGCTCGGCCAATATAACCAATCCATTGGACTGGTGCCGAAAGTCAGTATGCGAATGATCTCTCTTATTGATTCGATTCTTACAGAAACCTCCTATTATGAGTGGTATGAAGTACCAGGTCTTCGTGCGCGCACACTGCCAACAGTGGAGGAAGGTTGTTATCAGGAATGCGATAATGAACACGACTGCGGCACCCATGCTTGGGTGATAGCGGTAGAAAACGAACGGATTGGGGTCGTCGAGAGAGGGATGATAGTTAGAAGACATGCTGGAAAGAAAGGACTGTATATGAAGTGTTTTGAGCAGAACAGTGAACGAATTGAGAAGAGAAGAGCTTGTAACGTAGAAGTTGACGGCGAGGCTATCGGTAGGTACTTAAGTATTGTGTGGAAAGCATCACGGAGATCAGATTCTATCTTTAGCCATAGACCAGCACCATGTTGTAACGGAAACACCGACGCCGGAAGGACATTTCAAGCATCGCCTACCCTTAAAGAGGCTGTGTGGCAGTTGTCTCCGGTCTGCTGGTCAACGCTGTCGTAAAGTCCTCACACGAGTACGTACGCGAGGCTCGCCTAATTTCCTGAATGCTCTCCTGACATACTGACCAATCAAGTGCTCCATAGTACGAGAACCAATGCTTGGTGCTCCACAGTGTTTGTCTCCTGGCATTATAGTGCGAAATCCTATCTTAGAATCTTAGTATCCAAGAAAGCTGCTTGCGTACCATTGTATCGACTCACTGGTCTCATGTGCAGTATGTCAACATGAATCAACACTTCCCATCAATTCTCCGCAACTCGGCCTCACGACGGTCTGCGTCGAGCTCTCGAAATCTTTGGCCATTGATGCTCATGAACATAATGAAAATCCTCTCCAAGGTTCAGTATAGTAGGTATGACGCTGTTTCGTCTTACCACACATCGGTCCTTGATTCCGCAATATGCCTCAGCCAGTCCATGCATGCACCTCACAAAACTCGCGAAGACTGCAGTGGGCAGCTCCGTTGCAATTATTCCCCAGTTATACAAGATCAAATTCGACAGTACCCCAACCCTCGTAAGCACACGACCAGCGTCCAGTCTCCTTCATAGGCATCGCTTGCAAGCAATTGCCTGGCATGACAACCTGTCCGGGCAGAAGCTCCACGCCATATTCCGAAAGCCGGTTAACGAGCCAGGCGAGGGCAGCCAGCGGGTTGCCGAGGATGTTCTTCGTATTACCCGCCATGATCTCAACGTCGTTAAATTTCAAGAAACCGCGGGTATCGCTCAGGTTGAGCTCGGTCAGCCGCCTCGGGGTACCGCCGAGAATGACGGCGCCGGTGGAGGCGTTGTCGGCCAGCGTGTCCTCGAGCGCGATGTTCCAGTTCTGCACGCGAGAGTCGATGATCTCGACAGCGGGCACCGCATAGTCGATTGCGCTGATCACGTCGGCAATGGTGGCGTTGGGGCCTTTCAACGGGCCCTTGAGTATGAACGCCGGCTCCAGCTCGACGTACGGCTCGATGAAGCTGTTCAGAGGGATTTTGGTACCTTCGAACATGAAGGTGCTGGCCATCAGGAAACCGTAGTCAGGCTGGTCGACGCTGAAGTAGTCTTGCATGGCCTTAGCAATGTTACCGAGCTTGTAGCCAACTAGCCTATCGCCATTCTCAACGCCGATCTGGACACTGATTTTTTGTACCTCGAAGGCACCTTGGACGTCGAGCTTGGGGTATTGCTTGCTTGGCGGGGAGATGGGCTCTTTGTTGAGGCGAGCAGTCCGCAAGGCAGTCGCGATGTTGCGCAACTCTGAAGAATCCATACTGTTCGTTTCCTGGGGACGGTTGTGAATTCGGAAATTTATGGGATATATTTCTTAAAGGAGAGGCTTTTGCTCGGATCAAGAAATGGCGCTGAAATGCACAAAGTACCCTCGGTAAAAATAAAAATGTAAAGAAGGTAGATATGTTAACACAACTCCAATTTATACTGAACAAGCTGCCGACGCCCATTGTTCGCAGCTGACCATTCAGACTGAGCTATTATACATCGGAGATGATCGGAATTCGATGCGGCGCTCAACGCCGAGGTGTGCAGCGCCGCCAGCCGAAGCTCTGGAAGAGAGGCTGGGGTCGGGAGCCGCTCCCGAGGCTCCCGACCCTTGCTCATCCCAAAAATAGGGAGCACGAAAGCTACGCATATGCTCTAGTGTAGCCTTTAGCAAGGCTATGGATGCCTATCTGAGTGAAAAATTCCATATGGTGTAGCGATAAACCAAATACGGTGCACACTTCCACAGTACGCCACGGTGGCCGGCGGGGGAGGCGGGGGACTTGTAGATGTTTTTGACTGACATGAGCAAGCGGTGTCATTGGCTATGCAGATGATTTTCGTGACAGTGAAGGCCACTGGATGACACGAGGGCAGAGGATACCACGACTATCGCCATGTAGGCGAATAACATATGGCACTTACTAGGTGGTGGGTTCTCAGATTCCGAAATCTGAGAAGTGTACTATACATCCTCGCAGAATTTTGAAGCGCGACAGTGTTAACTTATAACACAATATCCACATAATAAGGGCTGTTGCAAAACCTCCGATTCCTGCCAGGATCCGGAGTCAATGTAGTGGTCTTAAGGCACAAGAATGATATCACTTGTAGGCTTTGTACTTGCTCTTATGTGATGAGTATCGTTGTGCGATGGATGGGCTTCGATCTGAATACGTATTTATGAAGAAAGGCTAGCGCAGAGTCATTCATACCGTGGGTTATATAAAGCACGGTGGATCGGATCTGCTTCATTTGTTACGCCGGGACTCTTTCTGGGGGAGTCGAGGCGCGTCGTCAGGCAGCTTGGGCTTTCTAGGGGCCAATACAGTGGTAGGCAGGGGAGGTTCGTACAATAGTAGGGTAGGAATCAATTGACAAGTTGACCACGAGGGTCCTAACTACGATAAATGAGTGTGGTCTATATACATGGAGTGATCGGTACGATCAGTAGTGATCTGTAATGTTAACCCACTGATCAGTACTGATCGGTGGTCCGAGCTTTGCTGAGCGAGTGTGCGGTGGTCTGGTGCATCAGTGTCGGTAGGTATTCTGCCGAGTTAGGCCCCGAGTTGGTCACGTGGGCGGTGAGTAGTCGTAGGGTTTCGTTATCCGCCTTTCTGGGCGACTGTGCCGTAACACTATCCCCCCTCTAGGCAACCTTCGGCCCGAAGGTCGAGTATAAAGGTAGTTGAGCTCCCTCCTTAGTTCCCTTGAGATTATTTCTCTGCCGTCATGTCCAGTTCCGCTCGTCGACGCGCGCTTCTCGCCCGTATCCTTCGTAACGGTACTGACGCTCCCAGACGTTGTTCCTTTTGTGTGGAGAGACCTCGTCTTCGTTGTCTTGTGTCGCCGGATTCCAAGAGGTGTTACGAGTGTGCCAAGCGAGGCCACCTTTGTTCCTTTCCTTCTGACATGGCTTCCCTATTGAGTTTCGTCGTGTGGATCAACAACGGGACCGGGTGCGGGCTCAGATTGAGCAGACCCAGCGCGAGATCGAAAGGGATGAGGCCGAGATTCAGCGGTTGCAAGAGGAGGCTCAACGTTTGGTTCGTCGTACCGCCACTTCTCGGTCAAGGTGATCCGCCTGTTGCGGACACTTTCCTTCCTGGATTCCCGGGTCAGGAGTTGTTTGAGCGGGAGTTGGCGGCCATTGAGGCTGAGGCGCAGGAGGCGCGGGCGGCTCAGGGTCCTTGTTATCTGGTTCAGGCGGTGGTGACGTGGCGGGTTCCGACGGGCTGGTTCCTCGAGAGGCACCGGTGGACCAGTTTCAGGTGTCCTGACGCCTCCTCCGGGGTTTGCGTCGTGGGAGGATGCTCTGGGTTTGGGCGGTCAGGGTTTCGTCGGTGGTATTCATGGATGAGTTCCTCGCAGTTAAGGTAAGAGATTGGTTCCCATGAGGGTTCCCACGGGTTCCCGGCGGAATCCGCTCCTTCCCATTTGATGAGGTACTTAAATTGACCGTCGATCCAGTCTCCATCCAAGATTTTCTCTACGTCCCATTCTTTGTCGGCGTCATCGGGGTGTATTTCAAGTTCTGGGTCAGGTTCGGCGTTGCTGTGTGCGGGTTCAAGTAAAGAGATGTGGAAAACTGGGTGTATACCCACTTGTTCTGGCAATCTGAGTTTAAAGGAAACAGGTGAAAGTTTTTCTCAATTTGGTAGGGTCCGATTTTCTTGTGGTCCAATTTGTCGTTCGATCGTGTTGTTTTGATGTTTTCTGAGGCCAGACTTTATCCCCTCCTTCAGGGGCGGCGACGCCTGGCGCCGTCTGTCATGGTACATGGCCATTCGGTATGCGGTGAATTTGATGTCTCGGGCCAGTTCCTGGTGTAGTTCACGTAGCTGGTCTGCTCTGAGCATAGCTTTTTGGGCGAGTACTTCGCAGATCTGGGGTTCTCCGAAGGCAGTAGGGTCGAATCCGTAGTTGGCGTAGAAGGGCGTGGTTTGTGTGGCTTCCGTTGATGTGCTGTTGTACGCGTATTGGGCTAATGGTAGGAGTTCGACCCAGTTGTTTTGCCTGTAATTCAGGTAGAATCTTAGGTACTGTTCTAGCGTTTGGTTGGTTCGTTCCGTTTGTCCATCGGTTTGCGGGTGTGCCGTTGTTGACATCTTGTGTTTAGTTCTAACTTGTGGACCAAGGTTTGCCAGAACTTAGCTCTGAATCGTGGGTCTCGGTCCGTGATTAGTTCCTTGGGCATCCCGTGGTGGGCGAAGACATATCTGAGGAAGAGGTAGGCGCAGCCTTCTGCTCCGATTTTTGTTACAAGGGATGAAGTATGCCCATTTTGTCAGGCGGTCGACAATGACCAGGATGGCGTTGTGTCGTGCTTTAGTCACAGGGTCTACTGAATTTGGCAGGTCGGTGATAAAATCCATTGTGACCGATTCCCAGGGTTTGGTTGGTGTTGTGATGAGCTGTAGTTGTCCGTATGGTGCATGTCGTGCCACCTTGTTTTTGCGCATTCGTCACATTCCTGGATGACTTTCTCTACTACTTTCCTCATTCGGGAAAGTAGAAGTGTCTGCAAGCCGTTCCAAGGTTCTTGTCATTCCTGGGTGTCCGTGAACTGCGGACTCGTGGTATTCCTTTGTCAGCCGTTTGCGCAGAGGTGTGGGTACGTAGATTTTTCCGCGGAATAGTATGTTGCCTCTATGGTCTTGGACTAGGTCGGGGTCGTCATGTTCGGGGTGCCTATTCGTTGAAGCAGTTCTTGGGATAGCGGATCATTGTTATATTTTCCTTGGATGATTTGTTCCCAAGTGGCGGTGTCATCTTCTTCCTCGTTTACTGCCTCTTCCGTGGTTTCTTCAAGTGTTGGTATGGGTTCCTCGTCCTGCGGTTCCTCTTCGTCCTCCGGCTCCTGCTCTGGTGTTGGGTTTCGTGGAGGTTCGTCGTCGTCGATGGGGCTCCTAGCCTTATGATGGGTGCCAGTATTCGTTCTTCCCAGGGTGCGTCGGATTCTTCAATGATTCGGGGCGGTTGGGGCCTAACGTGCCGTCGTCATTTTGTCGTAGTACTGCTGGTGATAGTTCTGGCTTTCCTTCCACGTGGTCGGCTCTGCGGCTAAGTGCGTCGGCCTTGCCGTTTTCACTTCTTGCGGTAGTGGATCTTGAAGTAGAAGGGGCGAGTTGTTCTGCCCATCGTACTTGTCTTCTGTTTAACACCTTGGTGGTTGTGAAGTATCCCAGGTTCTTGTGATCCGAGTATACCGTGATTTCGTAGTTAGCTCCCCAAGGTAGTGTCGCCATTCCTTGAACGCTGTGACGATCGCAAGCAGTTCTTTGTCGTGTATCTCGTAATTGAGCTCGGCGGGTGACATTTTGCGAGAGTAATACGCGATAGGGTGTAATCTTCCCTCGTCGTCTGGCTGGCTGAGGGTAGCGCCAATGGCATAGTCGGATGCGTCAGTTTCGAGGTAGAGTGGCTTGTCAGGATCGAACATGAGGTACCGGCGCTTCTACGAAGGCCCTTTTGAGTTGATCAAACGCCTCTTGTTGGGGTGCTTCCCAGGTGAAAGGTATTTTTCGGGTGAGTCGGATTAGGGGTTCGGCTACATGCGAGTATCGTTTGATGAATCGTCGGTAGAAGTTGGCAAACCCTAAAAAGGCTTGTACTTCTTTGACGTTCCTTGGTTCTGGCCACTTCAGGATGTCTTCCACCTTTTTTGGGTCCATGACTATTTTTCCTGGTTCGATGATAAAGCCTAGGAATTCTACCCTTTGGGCATGGAAGGTACATTTTCTGGTTTGACGGAGAGGTTGTATTCGAGTAGTTTCTGGAGGACTTTGGATACATGTTCCTTGTGTTCTTCAAGGGTTTCTGAGTAGATCAGGATGTCGTCGAGGTAGGCTGTGCAGAATCGGTCCAGATATTCTCGTAGGACGTGGTTGACAAGGGCTTGGAATGTGGCAGGGGCGTTGGTAAGTCCGAAAGGCATTACCAAGTACTCGTACAAACCGTATCGAGTTCTGAATGCGGTTTTCCATTCATGTCCTTCCTTGATTCGGATAAGGTGGTACCCATCCCGCAGGTCTAACTTGGTGAAGAATCGTGCCCCGGAGGCGATCCCTTAGTTCATCGATGCGGGGTAGAGGGTAGCGGTCTTTGATGGTAATGTCGTTCAGGGATCGGTAATCCACACAGAGGCGTAACTTGCCTCCGGGCTTTGGTACGAAGAGGACGGGAATCCTGCTGAGGATTGAGAGGGTCGGATGTATCCCTTCTTCAGTAGTAAGTCCAAGTGTTCCCTCATTGCTTGTAACTCCTTTTCCGACATTGGATATAGGGGTCCAAATCGGGGTTCAGTGCCTGGTTTCAAGTTGATCTCGTGGTCCCATGGTCTGTGTTCCGGTAGTGCGTCTTCGATCTTTTCTCTGAAAATTTCCTTGAACCGGTGGTATTCCTTAGGAACGCCATCAAGGTACTGTTCGTGTATCCTGGTGGGGTCATCTCCTCCCGGGTGTCGGGTAGTCTGGTTTTTCTCGTCTGGTGGCACTAATCTGTCGGGTTCTTTCTTTGTTTGTAGTGGTGGGGCGATACCACATCATTCCAATTGCTTGCCCCTTCTTTCGGGTCCTTTCCAGCGCAGCTTTCGAAATTAGGCTTACGTGGGTAATCGGTTCGGCTATGGTGCGTGGTTTCCATTCTGGTTCTTGGTTTCGTTCTCTGGACTTGAGGGTAATTCCTCCATTGTCCCAATCGTATTGTATTTTCCATTTCTTCTGCCAAGGGATGCCGAGAATGACATCATACTTGGGATCTTGGTAACGTCTAGACAGATACGTTCCCTGTGGTTTTTGTATTCGAGGGTCAGTTTCGGGGTTTCGATGATTACCTTTCCATCTCCAAAGGAGCTGGGGGATCCATCAACAGTTCTCAGCTGATATGGTTGGTCCTTTTCTCTGGGTTTTAGGTTGGCTTTTTCTGCAAATCGGTTTGAGACGTAGTTCCCTTGTGATGCGGAGTCGATGAGGGTGAGCGCTCGGCGTCCATTGATTTTGTCACGACAACCCAGTGGTTCCCGTATTCTGCAGGTCTCCTTTGCTTTCTGGTGGGTGTCCTGTGGTTTTCCGGTCGATGCTGCTATGGTCCTGTGGGGCAGGGCCTCGCCTGCTGTAGCCCCAGTTCAGTAGGCGTTTCTAGTTTTTAGGTGGTACCCGCTGATGTTCTTAGCTTCCTGGTGAATGGGGCAGCTTCGATGCTACAAGTGGACCAGTGGATGGTGTCATGGTTGGGGTCTCCGGTCGTCCTTCAGTAGCCGAGGTGGTTTTCTTGTCGTTGGTTCGCTGGTTGCTGGTTCGTTTGTCTGGGCAGTTTCTGCTGATATGTCCGTGCTTTCCACAGTGGAAGCAAAGACCCTTTTCACGCCGTCGCTGTTCTTCCTCCGGCGCCAGCCGAGGGTTTCGTCGTTGGTTGGCATCTAAGTCCATGGGGTCCCCCGGGGGTAGGTTGTTTCGAGGTTGCGCGGTGTTGGCCGAGTATCGGGTTTGGCCTGTCTCTTGTCTGAAATTGAACAGTTGTTGGTCGACTCGGATGGCCGTGTCGATGGTCTCGCTAAGGTCCTTGGGTAATCCGGTGCGGGCGAATTCGGCCTTCACATTGTGCTTTAGGCCCTTGTAGAAGATGTATTTGAGGGATTGGTCGTTCCAATTGAGGTAGGAGGCGAGCATGCGGAATTCCGTGACATATTCCGAGACTGATCGGGTTTGTCGGAGGTCCTGAATTCGAAGGGCGGCCTCCTGCTCCTCGTTCTTGCTACCAAAGGCTTGTCTGATTGCGTCGGCGAAGCGATTGTAGTTGGCGAACAGGCTACTGGTTTCCGTACGTGGGATGGCCGAGCGGAAATCCTTTCGATAGGGTTCGAACCACCGTGCTGCGTTACCTCGGAGGTAGGTTCCTGCAAAGCGGACCCTTTCCTCATCGTCCTTGAATGATGCTTTGGAATTCAAGTAATTCTCTAGTTGGGCCAGGAAGTCGTTGAGCTTACGCCGATCCCCATCGTAGGTGTCGGGGTCTTGATCTTTAGTTTGGTGTTGTGGGGTCGATTCTGATGTCGCGGGGTGGCTGGGGTGGAGGGCCGCATAGTACGGTTGACAGTAAAGGCTTGTCCTCGAATGAAGTACTCCAGAAGGACTTGGCCGCAGTCCTCACTGGCGTTCTCTGGTACTCTGGGTCCGTTGATTGCTCGACTCAAGGAGGCTATGCCCGGGAATATGCTTCCGAAATGAGCAGCCTCATGTTAAGAGCTGGGTTTCCAGGGATCAAGGGACGGATTGACTGAAGCTGTTCCTCCTCCGTCGGAAGGTTGTTCCTGATTTCGGTCCAGGATGTCATGGTTAGTAGTTTTCAGGGTGGGGTTACCTCCGGTGCCTAAGAAAGGTGGTCAAAGTGTTACGCCGGGACTCTTTCTGGGGGAGTCGAGGCGCGTCGTCAGGCAGCTTGGGCTTTCTAGGGGCCAATACAGTGGTAGGCAGGGGAGGTTCGTACAATAGTAGGGTAGGAATCAATTGACAAGTTGACCACGAGGGTCCTAACTACGATAAATGAGTGTGGTCTATATACATGGAGTGATCGGTACGATCAGTAGTGATCTGTAATGTTAACCCACTGATCAGTACTGATCGGTGGTCCGAGCTTTGCTGAGCGAGTGTGCGGTGGTCTGGTGCATCAGTGTCGGTAGGTATTCTGCCGAGTTAGGCCCCGAGTTGGTCACGTGGGCGGTGAGTAGTCGTAGGGTTTCGTTATCCGCCTTTCTGGGCGACTGTGCCGTAACATCATTCCAACCGCGCTGCAGACCCGCTCTACAGAGAGGCTCGCCCGCATCCTGATCTATTTCACATCTACGAAACTCTTCGTATTGATCAAAATGTGCGCATAAACAACAATCTTGACTTCTCGAACGCGGAAGACAGCAGCTCAAAGGAGCTTCACCTGAGAACGTGTACAATTACATTCCTGTCACGGATCAGTGGAGAGGTACCCACTAGGTAGCTGAGCAGCAGGAGGTTACCAAGCACAGTGATGGGAAGTTCAGCCCCATGTCCAAAGGTAAATTGACCAAAAAAAAAGAACTTGAAACGGATGCTTGAGACTTTGAGAAGGAAGACGATTAAAAGTGTTCTGGACCAGTCGTGATGGACCGCTGATAAAAGAAATTTTTCATGCCAGTTCCATTTAGCTTCAAGGTAGTCCTCTCTTTTTTACTCTCCTACTAAGTTGGGAAATTGTGCATTCATTGTCATGAATGTTGACGATGCCATGCAAGTTGCAGTTGAAGAAAGTATTTCAGAATAATTGCCGATTGCCTAGATTCCAACGGAAGCATAAGGCTTCTGGACTGGGTTATTTGGCTCTCAGTATTATTCGAACTTCTAATTGTGATTGAGATATCAAATGCAATAGTGCGACTCCTCCGACCAAGGCCGGATCACGTAATCAGAGCTGACAATTCCGGTTAGCGGCACCGCGAGGGATCTCGACGCGTCGGCGAACGCAATCCTTCCAACTCCATCTCCAACGTGTTTACCTCAGTTATTTCACTCGCTAAGCAGTAGATACCAGGCCATAGATGCCTTGTTACCGACACCGAACTTTGTCTTCTACGCCGGAGCATGCCACCTCAGGGCGCCAGAAACGCCAAGGGAGCGCGGAGAACGCATCACAAGTCGCGGAAGGGATGCGCGTTTTGTAAGCGGCGACGAATAAAGGTAAGCGCTGTTTTCCGTCAACTGAGCTTGCTCGCCGAACAATCGGGATATCCTGATTGGGTGTCAAAATCGATCGTCTCAGCACGAAGGTGAGAGGTCCTGCGCATATTTTGCGTTGTCGCACCGGAGCATAACGACTCTTTCATATTCAAGCTACGGCTAATTGTTGCTAAGTGTGATGAAGGGAAACCTGCATGTACTAACTGCGTAAGGCGGAATATACTATGCGAGTACAAAAATGATCCGGCTAGATCACGGCAGCCAGAAGCATCTCCACCCCCAGCAGCGGCACGTTCTTCAGGAACACCTAATTCGGCAAACACTACTAATCAAGATGGAACTCAACTTACCGAGACTATGCCTACACAGGGTGCATTACAATACAGCCATCCTGATACAACCACGTTGAACCTCATCGATTTAGAGCTCCTCTCCGCATGGAAAGACTCTACCGCGCCATCAATCGCCAGATTCATGTCTCGAATGGAAGTCGTGAATGTCTTCTGGCGGACAACCGTACCCGAGATTGGATTCTCCTACCCATTCGTCCTACACGCCTGCCTCGCACTCTCCGGCATGCACCTCTCCCGCTTCAAGCGCGACCGCTCGCACTTCTACCGAGCCGAAGCCGAGCGGCACTGGGCGCAAGGCTTCTCGATGGCCACATCCCAGATCCGCCGAGTCAGCGACGAGAGCTACCACGCGCTCTTCATCTTCTCGATGCTGTCCTGCATGTACAAGCTGGCCAAGGGCCCGCGCGCGGGCGACTACCTCGCCTTCGGCGGCGAGCAGGCCGGCGACGCCTCGGAATGGCACATCTACTACAACGGGCTGCTGTCCTTCCTGACGATCGGGCTGGACGCGCTGCGCAGCGGGCCGCTCGCGCAGCTGTTCGACATCTTCACGCGGCGCACGCGCCGCTTCTTCGCGCCGGAGGCGCCCGTGGACCCGGACCCGATCGCCGACCTGCGCGCGCTCTGCACGAGCGTGCTCGGGGCGGAGCACCCCCGGCGGGATACGTACAGGGCCGCTATCGATAACCTGGCGCGCTGCTATGCGGTCGTCTTTGAGGGGGAGACCGAGGGCGAGTTCGACTTGTTCATTTGGACGCTCAACATCTCGGAGGAGTTCATCGTCTGCATTCAGCAGCGCGAGCCCGTGGCGCTTGCGGTCTTCGCGTATTTCGTCGTCCTGCTGAATGAGCTATCCGGGTGGTGGGTGTTGGATGGATGGATCCACCACCTGATTTCGGGGATCTACGATGCGTTATCAGAAGGGGCGAGGCTGTGGCTACGCTGGCCCATGGAGCAGACTGGATGGCTTCCGCCATGAGGGATAAGCTTCATGGATGTAGGCTTGAGGAAATATGTGAAAGCGAGATGCCAGATCGAGTCAGCAAGAAGTTCATGCAGGAGCTTTCTGTGATAAGGTCCTGAAAACCGCAAGCCGATGGCGCATGCCGGATAGACAAAAAGTAGTGCCCACGCGGTATGCTTGCGCTTTAGTACTTGAGACGAGATGAACACATCCTTCGATCCCAAAATATCGTAGCAATGCGATAGCAACGTTTGGAATTTCTGCGGCAGCGCACGGAAGACCAACCGCCGATTGCAAGCGAACGCCAATACGCGGTATCGGCAGGATAAACAGAGAAAGGGATATGAGCAAGACGGCCCATTGATTGAGATACGGGGGCATGTCCTAATTGAGAAGCACTGCGGTGCTGACTGATGAAAGGATGCTCTCAGGTTGGATAATCAAGAGCGACGGTCCGTTCCGTCCACATTCTCGAGTTTGCATTTCCCGCCATGCGCTTTACGCGTTGCGCTTTACGCTATACGCCTTTCCTTTTTCATCTGGCCCCACAGCGTATTTCCATCCTTCGTACATCGTATTCGCGCATCCGCTGCTGATTCCGCTATCGTTTCTCGGCTTTGCATAGCCCCAAGGGGCAGCCACATTTTGTCACAGAGTGCTCACAGCTTTGACGCGCGCGAGAGGTCAGCCAGCATAGATTCGTGTTTCATTGGCCAGAGATTCCAAAGCCTACAGTGTCCGGCATCCTGAACGCCAAAATGGCTCGTACTCTCAGATCCACTTTGGAGGGTGCGGGCACATAAAGTTCACTACTACTCTCTAGCAGTTATCCTTTCAATCGACCTTTCCCCTCCCCTGTGAATCGCCAGCAAAGTTTCACATCGTCACTCTTTAGGCAACTCTCTCTTTTGCATTTTTCATCCGCTCTCATAGTGTAGCTTCATTTCCCTATATTGTAGGAGCACGGACGACGAAACCACGGATCACAGCCTGAAAATACTTTCCAAGCTGATCGAACAAGTTCTCCCTATTACTGTACGTTTCCTTGATCCATTTCACAAGATTTGTTGACTTAAGATGGCATAGATTCCACGTTCTCTACTATGAGCACCTTCCTCCAAATCGCCGCCCTCTTTGTAATCTTCGTAGTCCTCATGGGTAGTGGGATAGCCATAGCGAAGTTCTACAGCAGCCATCGAAATGAGGAGTACGGGAGCAAAGTTTGATTGCCGCCTCGTGTTGAGAATGAAAGAAGAAGGGATGGGAAAATCACGCCCTCATATGCTGTGATTCATGGAAGTGGGTTCATACGCACTGGCATCAAACTCTATCATCGTTTTTTGCCGAAAGCATACGCAACGAAGCGTTACAGGGATTGCTCAACATCCAAGCACTAAGAAAACGAGATGATATGCGCGAGAGCACCTTTAGTCAAGGTAGATGGGAATATAATACATTATTTGCTCGGCATGGTACCTTTGGGCGGCATGGAGCGATTTTCTCTTCGATACCACATTACCCAGCACTTCCGTCGCTGCTACATCTGCCTTTCCCGTCTCTCCAAGTCACCATCTTCGAGGCCTCTCCAGGATTGACGTTTTTTCCACGGTCACTGCAAGCCACGAGCTTCTGCTTGCATGGTAAAATAAGAACCAAGTCCTTCATGCTTTCCCTTTCTCTCGGGGTGCGTCATACTAAGTAGAGTCCTTTCTCTTTTCATTCTTTTCGAGATCAGCAAACGCGAACCGCGCCACGCTGAGTTAAAAGAAGATCGGGTGCGCGCTCATTGCTGATCATGGTGGCTGTCGGGTTCACTTCCCTCCTCGGCGCTAACCGGACTTGGTGTTGCCATCGCATGCGAACGAGTCATGGTTTTGGTGACATGCTGGTATACCGTCCTCGTCCGAGTCGTGGTGGTGGTGAGCGTGAGGGCTTCTTCCTCGTCTCCTAAAGGAATTTGCTGTGCTACATCGTTCTGGGCCGCGATCGTTGCTTGCGCCAACGCGAGGAAAGCGGCGATAAAGAGTAAAATGCGGGGTAGGCTAGTGGACTGCATGGTGGTGGTGGTGGTGGTGGTGGTGGAAGAGACGGAGGAGGACCGCTGCGCAGCAGAATGCTTGTGCGGATATGGGGATGGCGACGAGAGTCTTGATGTGAAGTGGCTTTCCGGACGACCCGCTTTATGATATACGTGGTTGCGCGGGGTGAGAGAGAGAGGGTGATTGTGATTCCACGTTGCTCTGCGGCTGCGTTGCGGCAGATAAGAGGGTCCGGATTGCGGCGTGACGTAATCTAAAAATAGCGTCGCACACCACTTAAGCGCTGCTGTGCCGCTGAGGGCGCTACCGTACCGCTCGGAGTTCAAGAAGATGCCAGATACAGTAGGAGTAATTTACGTGCAAAGTTCATATAAGAAAATTCACTGCGAGCGCACTTGCTGTTAATATTCAAAAGGGCTGGTGGTCCGCGAGAAGGCCATGAGGCCACCATCACGTCGTCTCTGCGACCGCTACAGGAGCCAGGCCATCACATGGGCAGTCAAAGCACTTTTCCAGATGAGGGTGTCTAGATATATTGCCTACGTCTCCATCCGGAAGACTGCATTAAGTCTGCATGCTTGATGCAGGCCCATATCTTGCTGTGCGCTGCTCCTGGAAGCTCAACATGAATCGCCGGGTTGTTGAACCGCGCAAATATCTCAGAACTCGTATTTCTCGATCGCTTCCTGCTCCAGATCTCTCAACAGTACGCCTACCCCAATGAGCATCTGCCACAATTGCTCATAGCTGATACACCTGAACTCGACGTGTCGCTGAGCTTCAATGCGGCCCAATCAAGAACTCCGTCAAATCGTCCCCAGTAGCGTTTTGGCCTCCTTATCGCGCATCCTTCCGAGATCGAACTTCAAGAAAACGAAACCACCGCACTGCATCTAATCAGCTCGTAGAACTGTGGTGAGGAAGCATTGAAACGATCGACACCACATGTACAGGACAGGAGGCGTGCCGCATTATCGGATCGCGTACTTGAGCTGCTTTTACCGCGCTGAAGTGGGCGATGCATATGGCAGGTAGGTCGGGCGCTGCGTTGGCGTCGATGATCTGGATGTTCCACTAGATGGACCATAGCTACCCTTTGCCCAAGCTCTCTTCATGGACAGTTCAGCGAAAAGCGCAGACCAATCAGCTTCGGAAGCAGGGGGAAATGCAACAAAATGCGCTCTCAGTAACCTCGACAGGAAATATGAATTGTCCACATCCAGTGCAGTCTGAAATAATATGGAGCTTTTGCCTGTAGTATCTTAATACCTCGCAACAACGCGCCGTGATCTCAAACCTGGTTATCCTTCCGCATGTGTTCTGTCCTTTAATCCCGCTCATCAAGCCCGAACTTCCATCTGTTTCTTACGTCTCCTCCACTTCAGGCTCTGCCTCAGTCTCTGCCACAGGCGCTTCCCCTGCCTTCTCACGAGCCTTTCTCTTAGCGACTTCGTTTCGGCCCCACATGTATTCGGACCTGAAACTTGCTTCCCACCACAGATCGTCCCAATCGCTTTGGGCACCTGAAAAGGGAAAGGATATGTCGTCCCACAAAGGACCGTATCCGAGCAGTGCTATCTGTGCAAGTTTGTGCTCGATCGGAGTATCAGGACCGATGCGGCGAGTGGGGTAGACGTAACGGGTATCCTCTTGTCGAGACTCATTTTCCACGTCGCCTATAGCGTCGACCCGATCAAAATACAGCATGCCCAGTCCGCCGCAAGTCTTCCAATCATGCCTTGGAACTGTAATGAGAAATCCATGGTACCGACCGCGTTCGCTTTCATGATGGTCATAAGACGGCGGGATCATCATCTTCGGCTTGTAGACGTACGCCTTCTTGGCAGCGTTGTAGTGGCGCACACACGCCGCGATCATGTCAGCCTGGCTGCCGAGGTAGTGGATATCGAGACGGACGTCAGGACACTGCCCCATCGGGTCCCTCATTTCGTCGAAGATCTCGTGCCCCAGCTTGCCAGTCTCTTCATCGCGCTCTCGGTCACTAGTCCAGCTCCTGTCGTAGGTGACGTAGACCTGGAAAGACACGAATGGTCGAAGGTCATGTTGATCTTCAAAGTAAGTATAGCCAATGCTGCCGTCGAGCTCCCTGAACGGATGCAGTTGCATGTAGCAGGGCCTGTCCGGTTCCGATTCCAGGAACTGTTGTATTTCCCATTCAGAAAGTAGCATACCGGGCTGATACCCCGACCTTTCAGACCATAAGTCCATGTTCTCGGTCTTTGTCTTTGTTCGTGCGATTGATCGAGGTGACGTGGACACTGAACTTGCTTCAGGCTGATTGGCTTAACTTTAATAGTCAATGCTAGAAATACAGTCTTAGCTGTTATAGGCCTACGCTCACAGACATGCCAAAACATACCGACGGTGGCTGCAGCACATGTGAGCTGAGTAGAAAGCGGCGGTGGAAGCGTGGATGGTGAGGTGCCCAGTATCTACGAGTCTGGACTTTGTGCGTTGATGTCAATATGGGCAGGTCTTTTATATAGAGGGGAAAAATGCCATTTTGTCATAGGGCTAGTTTCAACCGGCGTTGCCGCATGCGCTAAACTGAGTAAAGGAACTGAGGCGAGCAGGTGATTGATCGGGCTCTCTTCTGGAATTCACCAACGTTCACTATTGAAATTCACATAGGCTCACGATGTCGAGCGAGAGGGGGGAAACCCTTCCCCCTAACTAATCATAAGCAATCACTGTTTTGATTTTCAGTGGACTAAAATTTTCCATAATAATAAGCTTTCTTGAGCTGAGCCGCGGGAGTATCCGTTCCGTTAGGTAACGCTTGTCTAACACCCCGCGATCGTAGCTTCTCCTCGGCGAAATCTCAATACCATCTCTCGCAAAATCCATCCCTCACTATTGAGTATGGAACACCCCTCCAACCACTAGGCTCGCTATCACGATCCACCAAGTTCGTCTCCCCCATCGCACTAATTATGAGGCGCGTAGAGATTCCCCGCCAGACTGCTGCTCCCACCCACAGGCGGCTTGTCCCTGCAGCTCGAATCCGCGCCCGTCGCGCCCGCCTGCTGGCACATGACGCGCCAGTCGCAGTTCTCGAAACCGTAGTAGTGGTACGACCTGGACTTGCCGACGCCGCGGTAGTCGCCCTCGGGGCCAACGTACTTGCACTCCTGCGCGCCGTCGGACCAGGCGTTGGCGGGGATCATCTGCGCGTTGGAAGGGGCGTAGCGGCCGCAGACGGCTTTCGTAGCCGCGTCGTTGGGCTGCCCGTCGGAGTTGTAGCAATGGCAGTGGAGGTAGCCGTCGCAGGCGAGGGCGGCGAGGGGTTGCAGGAGGAGGAGGGAGGAGATGGTGGTGAGGAGCTGCATTGTGGCGGTGTCTGGTGTTGTTTAATGATCTAGACAACCGTGAGAGAACGCAGGTAACTTACAGCTAATTCTCTTTTTTTTCGTTTCTGCGGTTGTGAGGAGCGAGTGTAGCTGTGAGGATCTCAGTAGTCGCAGCCGGAATTGGGAAGGACTATATAGTCGCCGCCACGTCTTTCGAAACTGCATCTTGTCATTGACTGTGAACAGAAAAGGCCGCATAGGTCTGTGTACACGAGGGGACTGACTCGCACTTTCCTATTTCAAAATATTCTACGCAGTACAAGTATTTTTGGGACAGCTAGAAACCCGATCAAACTCCTACGACGTCTCGTAGAACTCGTACAAGTGTGATTCTTACATTCTTTCCCTACAAAGAACAAAAATCTCCTACTATGCAACGCCTGAAAATTTTTGGTACCCATTTTCTGTGGTTCGTAGGCCCTTCTGAGTCGATGAGGACCTAATCGTCAAGGGAGTCGCAAGGCTATGATTATGTTCCTTGATTAGGCCAATCTTGAGTCATTTAAATAGGCCCACCAAATACATCAACAAAGTACGAAGTCCACGAACTAGAGCCCCGTGTAAATTGAAGGTCTACTGAGAATCGAGGTGGGTGTTTATGAGCCTGAGGGGCATTCACTATATCATTCCGATATTGTTGTCTCGGCTCAATACAGCTTTACTCCTGCATTGCGGGACGAGGCCAGATTCGGACCGGCAACATCTGAATCAATCCGGCCCGAATGAACTCGGCGTAATATTTATCAATCACTTACGGAATGTGCGCACTGTATTTTTAGATACTGGTAGGCCTGTGCAGGGCCCTCCTTTTAAGACGGTGCCTGATAATACATCCATTTTCACCTGCGGAGGGTGTAGATGCAAATAGGTTTGATCAGCTAAGCGCACAGATTCTTTTGAGCGTGGATAGAAAGGCGGTGGATACCAAATCTCGTGCATGGAAGGCGTCGTCAGTGGATACAAGCATATCCTGGATCTGGCCTCCTACTACTCGTCTGTTCTTTCCATTCCAGTCTTTTGTTGGCCTGAGATACCGCGTTCATAAAGCTACGAGAGGCCGGATCCGTCCTTTGCTATTGGTCGTGATTCGGAAGATAAGGCGAAGAAGCAGGTCAGATGCATTTTCACCAGGATCGCCCCATCTGTCAAGACTTGATACTAAGCGCTGGGTCTTACACGGTAACAAGTTTGCCTAGAAAATAAATTCCTGCAAGGCGAGTACTACAGTTGAAAAAGCAATCAACGTTATGTTCATTCCTAAGGCTGTTGCTCAAAAATTCTTGGTTGATCAAATATCCTCTACATCACTCAGTTTCTCAGATGTGCAGGAATGTTCAAAGGAATATCTTTAATCATTCTTGGCTGTCCAGGAACGCAGATCTTTGCATGCTCTCCGGTGCCAGTCTGACTATTCTCCTTTCTGGACCCTCACTTATATGACACAAATAGACTGCGATCCACTGTGAGAACATCAGCCATTCGCCAAACTCCTCATTCTACAACCTCGAGTTGATCACATAAGTGTTTCCTTACTATGACGACCACCGATATCATCAGCGAGGAGGAATCTCCATCTTCAGGCGTCGTAGCAGCAAAAGAGCTCCAAACCGTGAAATCGACACATCGGCTAAACCAGATCGACCGCGTTCGTGCTAATGGAATCGGAGATCATGTCTCCCTCCCTCAATTAGTTGTATGCGGAGATCAATCTTCAGGGAAAAGCTCCGTTCTCCAAGGCATCACGGGTATTCCATTCCCTCGACAGGATGGACTCTGCACGAGGTTCGCGACGGAGATAATCCTACGCCACCACGCCACCGATGAGCGCATCTGCGCCACGATCATCCCCCACGCATCCAGGTCTCAAGCGGAGAAAAACGCATTTCAAGCATATTACAAGGAACTCACAGCTTTTTCGGAACTTCCATCCGTGATTCAGGATGCCAAGACTCTGATGCGACTCCGCGGCATGGAGGGATTCGTAGACGGGCCGTCATTTTCGGCCGACATCCTGAGGATCGAAGTGGTCGGCAAGACCGGACTTCACCTGACAGTAGTTGACCTTCCCGGACTCATCTCGGTCGCCAACGACGAGCAATCAGACGAAGACGTCGAGCTCGTCTCCGACCTGGTCAACACGTACCTCGAGAGTTCTCGTACGATCATTTTGGCCGTCGTCCAAGCCAACAACGACATTGCAAATCAGGGAATCATCCACAAGGCGCGTAAAATGGATCCTCTCGGACAGCGCACGGTCGGAATCATTACGAAGCCGGACTTGATCAATCGAGGCACGGAGGGCCGGATCGCTCTTCTGGCCAACAACAAGGACACCACCAAGCTCAAGCTCGGGTTTTTCCTGCTCAAAAACCCAAGCCCATCGGATCTCGAGTACAATCTCTCGGCCGACGAACGAAAGCGCAGGGAGCTGGCATTCTTCGCGGCAAGTCCCTGGAAGGAGCAGCGTCTCGACCGGGATCGCGTCGGCATCGACGCTCTTGCAAGGTTTCTCCAGCACCTGCTAGACGCACACATCGAGCGCGAACTTCCGAAGGTTCGGAGCGAGGTCTCGTCTCTGCTGGCTCGGACGGAGGCAGAGCTCGAAGCCATGGGGGACGAGCGGCCGACGGTTGGCCACCTTCGCATGTTTCTCACCCGCTTGAGCATGAAGTTCTTCAACATGGCCCGAGCGGCTCTCGATGGCAATTACCTGGAGCTGGAGTCCGGCCTTGCCGTTCAAGAAGTCGCGATGGATGACTCATACCGCCTGAGAGCGCAAGTTCATATGTTGAACGGGGAGTTCTCGGAAACTATGCGTCTGAATGGGCAGAAGTGGAATTGGAACAGGAATCAAGCACCCGTAGATGATGATAACGAGATGAGTGATAGAGACACGAGTGATGGAGAGACGGATAACGAAGGATTCGATGCCTGGATCAGAAAGGTCCGTACATTTTCTATACAATACAGTTTAAGCTGACATTAACAGGTCTATATGCGAACTAGAGGGAGAGAGCTACCGGGGAACTACAACCACCTCCTCCTTGCGGAACTTTTCCAAGAGCAATCCCGCCCGTGGGAGAGCATCGCGCGCAAACATGTCGAACAGGTGACTGAACTTGTGGAGAGGTTCGTGAACAAAGTTCTGGACAGCATTGTCGGCGAAGACGAAGTGCGAATTCAGCTACACCAGTACTTGACCGATAAGCTGGAGTCGTGCACAAGGAACGCAGGTGGCGAGTTGGCGAGACTCCTTGCTGACGAAAGACGTCAGCCTATTACATACAACCATTACTTCACTGACAACATCCAAAAATCTCGCCAGAGCGCTGTGCGCAGAAAGGTTCAAACGGCCATGAGCAACGTCATATCCCAAGATTGGTCGGGAAGCCTACACCTTAGCAATACAAACTACGACCGGCAGAGACTTTTCAGCTCACTAGACCGACGCATCGTGGTAAACATGGATAAACAAGCGTGTGAGGAAGCTAAAGTTGGCTTGGAGGCTTATTACAAGGTACAGCCAAACACTCTATGACAAAAATCCTGATGCTGAACTTCCTCGCAGGTGGCCCGAAAAACCTTTGTTGACAACGTGTGCCGGCAAGTAATCGAACGCCATGTGCTTTCTGAACTTCCCGGCATCTTCTCCCCACCAATCGTGACACAATTTTCGGACGAAGAACTTGCACGGATAGCATCCGAGCCGCAGAAGCAGAGGGAGCGTCGTGCAAATCTGGAGAAGCTTGCAGGAGGGTTACGGGACAGCATCAAGGAGCTGCGGAACTGAGACTTGGTGCCCGTGTCCACCTCGGGATGTAAGGGATTTCGACGCTTCCAAAATGTATTATATACATGGTCCCTCTTCTTGCTTTTTCTTCTAAAAAAAAAAAAAACTAAAAAAAAAACACAGAAAGAATCTCTAAAGCATGTTCCAGAGCACCTTTTCATTCATAGTTAGCCGTTCTCAAACGTTGATTGGCTTTGATTCATCCTTGTTAGGAAGGAGTCTATTTCGTTATGACAAACCGACGATGGATCACGTATGATATGGCGACGTAGATCATCTTAAGCTTGCTTAATGTCAATAGTCGTAACCGCGGGCTCAAAGTTGTGATCGGCTTCACTCCAGTGGAGGCTTCTGGTTGAGGTTTTGGACCATTCTCGGTCTAGCGTGGGCCGCCCGGACGAAGCATTCCTCGTCCAGGCGGTCCACGATCCACAGGGTTTAAACGTCTGGGCGCCCGCAAATGAGTCAGCCCTAGGGATCCCGGCTGGGAGGAAAAGGGAAAGCAATAGTACAGGGTGCCGCAGTGTTGAGAATGAAGGAGGCGATGCTGACGGGCGCGGTGTCGAGCGGGCAAGAGAGTGCGGAAAGGGCCCATAAATAATGTCAGTAATCGCTTCGCTTAGCCGAGGCGTTTCCAGCATCTTCGCACAATCAAACGGAAAACATGATGGACTTGTCTACTGTCGAGAATGGCGTGCTCGACGAGTTGAATGCAAAACTCCTGGTGCGTGACTGTGAGCGATGGTGTAACTGCGCAATACTGATTGATGGCGGTCAAAGGAGCTGCGCAGCCAGCTGCTGAGTGATCCACGGTCCGCGCTAGACCTCGAGCGGGCGGCCGCTGTCTTTCGGAAGCTGGCGCGGAGTGCCGAAAGCGTGTCTCGGAGCCTCGGCGAGCTGCAGGAGCTCGTTCGTGGCCAAAGCCCTTCGCGCGCAAAGGTCGCGACGAGAGGCGACGTTTCTCTATTGCCGAAAGAACGATGCGACGACCTCTGTGCGGGAGTGCCGCAAGGCGCTCCAGCGCAGATGGCAATGCAAGCTGTGCCAGCTATCCGTAAAGTGGCCAGCGACATCTCGGCTTGCGAAGAGTTTGGATATGTCAGAATCACCCTTGGCGAGGGTATTATGCGTGATATGAACGCAGCCACAGTTAGCGGCGCTCCATATCACGAGCTGAGCAACCGTCGGCCCTTCACGCTTGTCCTTTCCGAGCTGGAATCGCTTGACTGTAACCTAAGCGGTCAAGCTTGCGAGGTCATATCGGTTGCAGATATTCAGCCGTCCGATGCATCTCTAACCCCGGAACTTCCCAACCTGGACCACGACTTGCTTGAGTCGGACTGCCGCCAGTTGTTTCGCTGGACCATATGTGCTGCTACAACGGAAGGCACACGAATACCGAGCTTGGCCAGCTCCGGCAATTGCTCTGCCCCTCGGGGAGAAGACGCCGGAAAGCCATATACATCAGTATTCAGTTGCGGTTGCGAGCTCACGAGCTGGGCTTCTATACTAGCTGAATACGCTCAGACGTATATAAGTATGAGGGATGCCTCACCAGCACTATTGCATTGTCAGCCTTGGTCCGTCAATGTGGTACTCACCGGCGCCCCAAAGGTATGGTTGTTCGTCGCTCCGCGCTACCGAGGGGAGCTCGAAGCTCGAATGAGAAGAATTATTCCGCATCACGATGCGAAACAACCCTACCCACTGCCTCCATACCACTCGCAGTGGCTTCTTTCACCGGATATACTAGACGACTGGAGAATACCATATCAGACTCTCGTTTGCAAAGCCGGCGAAGCCGTTGTGATACTCCCCGGCACATACCATCAGACGGTCAACACTGGTCCCAATACGGCCCAAGTGATCTATCTTCCAGAAGTTGCAGCCTCCGTAGTAGAGGCAGCTGATGTGCCGAAACAGTACTATGAAATATCTCATTATGGCAAGAACCCGGTCGATTGCTGCCACCTCTCCGTTGGACAACACAGAACTGATATCAGCCCATCCTCGCTCTTGGAGGGTCCTGAGTACAGGCCTAGACTGCAGTCGTCACCGAAACAACTTGAAATTTTGGAAGCAAGTTTTTCTCATCCATTTGGCGGACAGGCGGGGTACTATGGGCTCGCAAATAAATATGGCGATAGTTTGGGTACTCCAAATGCGGCCGTTGGACCTACAACGCAATTTTCGAACTATTTTATGGACAGTAGTCCAATTAATAGTCCCGAAGAAGCATCCAAATCGGTATTGAAAGCTTGCTCTGCGAATTGGAGAACATCAGCGTTCGATATCTGGGATGATCCAAACACCATGCTGGATAACCATTCTGCCACTCCTCAATTGACTGAAAATCAAGGACATCTCATTGCCTCCACGAAAATGGCTCTACACTCACACGATTTGATGTATGAACCTCTCTTTGAAGGTGGCTCTAATGGGAATCAGTATTCCAGCCAACGGTATCTATCAAATCGTGGCGATACAACTCTTTTCAGTGCCCAAAAAGAGTTCGCCTCTCCAAACCATGGCGAGAGACAGAAATCGGCGGTTACGGTAAGAAACGATGACGACTCTTCAACTGAAGTTGAATCCAACTTCGAATGTCAAATTTCTCCCAAATCCACCGTCGATAATACCGGAGAAAGTTTATTTCCCCCTCAGAGGAATACTGAGGACATTGTATCACGCGTACGTGATGCAAATATTGCCAACAAATTTCCTCCTGGAACTCTGGAGCATTTCTTTCCCGGTATTTGGCTAAATGATCTTAATATTACTGAAACTCTGGAGAGGTTTCTTCCTCCGACGGCTAAGGCTTGTATTGCAAGACATGTCATAACGAGTTTTCCGCAAGGAGGTCTTGCCCGCACGTGGAATTCGGTTAGCTCACCAGTGCCAATATTGCAATATCCGGACCATTGTTCTCATCTGTTTATCGCATACAATGTGTTGTATGGTACGCTTGATGATCTGGGTCCGGATTCAAATAATCACTGGGTGCTAGTGGTGGTTGACATTCCGGAATCGAAAGTCCATATTTTTGGTGTTGAAAAAGGGCTCATCGACCAGGGGAAGCTGCTAGCTTTCAATATTGGCACTCTTGTCAATAATCGTCGAAGAAGTATTCAAAAACCTCCGATCAGTTGGTCGGACCCTGAACTGCAACCGGTAAGGCCTTTCAAGTGTTCGCAGTGACAATTGCTAAATGCTTCCTACAGCTGTATGAGAACGACCTTCGTCCTGATGATCACAATTGTGGTATAGCCGTAATATCACGAGCAGTATCATTCTTGTACCCCAATTGGGTCATCAAGACTTCGGCCTCAGCTACTCCGGTCGATTTAAAAAGCCAATTATGCGAATGGCGATTCTTGTGCCTCGGCCTCTTTCTGGACATGTATAGAGTCATTCATACCAGAACCAACCTGGAAATTCACGAAATTTCGTCCAAATCCTTCTCGCGGAAAAGGAAGATTTCACGGGATTCTCAGGAAAGTCGCAAAGTCCAAGTCATTAGGATGTCTGAAAACTCGTTTTTAACTTATCCCGTCCTACAAAGAGCAGAAAGGCTCGGTTTGGGGGTAATCCAGGATTGGAAACCTTGTGTCCTCGCCTGCGCGGCTGCAAAAGGATTTGACACCGATCGGTTGCTTGAGGCATTTGAAAACTCTCCGGATGAGAACATCGAAGGGGTTCTTAGGACATTACAATGCATGTGTGAGGTGGCTAACCCTGGGCTTATCCAACAGCTCAAATACGCTCTGTCTTCTGAGAATACCGACGTCTTTCCCCAAGGTCCGTCATCCGTTGCGGCTGATGCACAGGAGCTTTTCCAATTGCATACGTCTATCAACAGACTCTCTACGGTCGCACCATTTCTTTTGAGATTCAAAGCACTGTGTCACATGATTTCTTACGCGGAAAGCTTTGAATCTGCTGTCGCTCTGCGTGCACGAAACATGCCTTCAGAGAAGCTAGAAAGGCAACGGCAACGGTACTGGGGGAAAAAGAGTAGGAATGTGCAACGTTCACTATCCAATGCGGGAGCATCCAGTGAGCCTCCACGGAACACAGCAGACCAGTTGGTTAGAAAGGCTTTAGTTGAATCCCTTGTCGAGAAAGGCATTGGTCGAAAAGAAGCTGATTCACAGATTGCTCTTTATCTTAAATCCTCAAACACTTTGCGCTTGCTCTTGAGCGATCGCGAGACCAGCTGGTTACTTCTCATGCCGCTCCACACTCGCCAGAAAGGTTTTCTCGTCAAAGACAAAACAGCGCCGGTTCTCAACCTGATGGACTTTAACCCGCCAAGGATGATAAACAAACTGAAAAAGTCAATCTCAAGGAAGGAGTATGTCCTGAGATTCCATGAATCATCATTTTATCGGCTAACGCGCAAAGCTTACTGAATATCAACAAGAACCTTGCTGCCTTTTTCGGTAATAACCTCCATGTCGCACGTCCCGAGCTGAAGGACATCAACATGAATAAAGCCAGTCTTTTCGGGCCCGCGAGGATTGTTCATCCGATATGTGGAAAATCAGATCGTATTATCAAGTCAACGAAGCCAAAAGATGTCGCAGAGCTCTTCAAGCCCGATACTTCCTGAGGTTGTGTTCGCTATAGCCGGCATTCGTGCTGCTGAAACTTGAATTTGATTTGGGATTCATTTACTACGTCATCGGGCGAACTAAATTGCAATTGTCATAATTTCGAGCAAGTTTTGGGAACACGATGAAGGGCCACGCTTCTTAAAAAGTTTTTGGGCGCATATCATGCGCTCGTTTCAATATATTTTTTCACGATCACCAGTATTCCGTGTCCCCCGATGCCATCGAACGTTTGATAGACTTTTACATCCAGAGAATTGCGTTAAAAGTCAGCATTGCGAGCCTTCTACTTGTAACCGAGGTTTGATATTATTGGCTTCTCAGCCGAGTCAGCTTCTTGGCATTCACAAAAATTTTCAGTTCCCGATCCGCGGTCATTTCCAAGCAATCATATTCTTCCCCTTTGTTCTCGTGATTCCTTGGACGTCGTTGTCTCTTTATATGATATAAATAACCGAACCCACCCCCAAAGTGGGCATACAAGATTGCCACATATTAGTACTGATCCGAAATATGGTTTTAGGAAGGTCTTTCCGTGCATATAGCTTTATAACCGCCCTACGTGGACAAGCACACCAGAAATACTGATGGACCTGGATATCAAATGTATGACTCAGAGCTCTTTTTCATATCCCTTTGCATCTTCAAATATTATCCAACGCCAGACTAAGCTCTGGTGACAATGCGCTGTCTTTTGTTCCCTGTAGGAAATATACTAACTTCTTGCACTTAGCCCGATGATAAGAAGAAAAGAAATGAAAATTTATACGATACCTAGCAAACGACATACCTTCGGAGTTACAACAGTCGCATACACTATATATTATAGATACCTTAGAGCTGTTCGAAGCTCTTCAAGTCCGAAGAATTTGGATATGTCAAGCTCTACTATACAATGGTACAGTGCACACATCGAGAAAGATAACGTATACTGAGATTTGTTAGCGCAAAACTTTGTCTCTCTATATACCAAAATATAATAGAGTTAATATTTATCTAACATAAGTAGTAGGTATTCAACGACTGAAAACTTCGACGGGAGAAGTAGATCATCTAACGGCGTCAGCTTACGTTGGGACCCTGAATACACAAACTTGGGCTCATTCCTATCACTGTATTCCCTGCGTTTTACTTGCACGAGCTTGTTATTCCACTTTCATGCGCTTCAAAGTGGCAAGGCTGATATCGATAGTATGTCTGTTAGCAAGAATCAATAACATCCATGAATTATAAAATCTCATCGTCCTCACTTTGACTGTGATCTTCACCATGGCTCTCGACCAAAGCACGCTCACGCTCTCGATCACGAAACCTGAGACGACTTATACAACCACATTCACTTTGGCACGCACCTCAGCTTCCGCATACAACCCTGGGATAGCGACACGAGCTCCCGTTCACCCTTCGGAAACTTCGCACTCGAATGACAGTGCGGCGGTTGTCGGTGTGGTCGTCGGCCTCTCCTTGGCTGTGCTGGTGCTTATCGTTTTTTGCATCATGAGGCCATGCCGGCAAGGCCGTCCAGGACCGCCAGGGCGCGACGGCAGAGATGGCGACCAAGGCCCTCAAGGCCCGCAGGGGCAGGAAGGTGCACCAGGGCAGGAAGGCGCACCGGGGCAGGAGGGCGCACCAGGGCGGGATGGGCGGCATGGTGATAGAGGCCCTTCCGGCCTGCAAGGACCGGTCGGTCCGCAAGGCCGAGACGGTAGAGACGGCAGAGACGGCCATGTTGGACGAGACGGACGAGACGGACGAGATGGCTCCACAGGTGTGCTGTGCCTACGATGCGAGCACTGTACTCGCCACCGGGACTGCGGAGACGAGCAAGGCCAGAGGGTTGTGCTAGAGGATAGCAGCGGCACTAGTTCGAGCAATCAGGATCGCCAATGAGGTCAGCGTTATATCACTTGCATGGTCTAAAGGTTCTCTGTGGGAGTATAGCAAGGCTGCAGCCAGGAAAAGATAACTACGTTAGCCCGATAAAGTCATTCCGGTGTTGAGATCTTCATTCTTTCTTTATCTCTCCATTCTGCCGCAAATATGTGCCCTTCCCTAGAATGCCGCCACTGTGAAAAATTCTACTATCTGGTGCTCTACTTAAGCCTTGTCGGCCGACTTACTCGTCTCTATCTGATTCATCTGATCGTACTTCATCACAAAGCAGTATCTCAACGGAATCAACATCTCAGATGGATCATATTGACCATTTCTTTTCAAGATACCCGCACTTTCAGTATGATCGTATGAAATCGTCATCAGAAGAGTTCACTCGCTTGTGTCGAAAGTACGGCTGGAGAAAAGATAGGAATGGAGATTATCCGATTGAGCGGGAAATCGCCCGGTCAGCATATCGTATCTCAGTGATCATGGAGTTCAACTCTTCATTCGGAGAAGACGTCAACGACAACGAAGCTTGGGGCAGGTTGTGCTCTCAGCTAGGGGTTCATCCAGTGCCAAAGCGAATCCGAGATCGACGTCAGGTTCGTTCCTCAGTAGTCCGCCATAAGCATTGTGAGGTTTAACGGGTTACAGATTGTGGTTCAAACGCACGTCAATCTTCTTGACTTGCTCGACAGCTATCGGACAGGACAATCCGTGCGTGTCTATGACAGCGAAGAAGAATTAAGATCGTACACTATCAATACTGGAAGGTACTTACCCAAAGAGGACGCTTATGCCGGTGCTCTCTTGAAATGGTTATTGCGAGAGATTCACAACGAGTATCATGGATTTCGGGGGAAGACGAAGCGAGGAAAAACGAAGAAAAGGAGCAAGGGCCAGCATTAGAGATGTTACGATGTGTCACGTTAGACTCTTAGGTTCTTCAGTAAGAACTGTCTTTGCTTTTCTCAGAATGATCAATCTGCTTCTTCTTCGATGGCTTACAGAGCTATCCATATCGATAATGACACAAACCTTAGGAGACTGACGAAAATTTTAAATATTTTGGCAAAAACTCTAATCCAAAGCAACAAGACCAACCGCTATCGTTTTCGGGAGAGGCACAGTTGATGGACAAAATAGTATCCTGGCATGTACTGCTTCATTCCGCACATCATCCATTCACCATCTGTAGGGAGCCTCTGAAGGTCAGTAAATGCATTTCCAGTCGTTGGCCCGTTTGGGCCAGATCCTTGCATAACTCCAGGGATATGCACGGATATTCCAGAACATGAACGTGGTTTGGTAAGATTGCGGCAGTCAGCAATATTGGATGACGAGTGGGGACCCTTTTGTTGATTACCTATCTGCATATTCGCTCCCGCACTTTATTGCTCAGAGCCTCATCTTGACATGTTTCATCCACTATATGCTTAGTTAATCAGCATCCTAAAACATAAGCGAGGTAGGAAACAATGTGCGCTACGAATTTTCACAAGGCTGCAGCGTTGAATCAGTTAGTAGACATTGGCTGTGGCATGTAAGCAGTCAGCTGAGGCCCCTCGATCCACACTCGCATGTGGGCTTTCCTCAAATCCTTGGTGAGCATAATATGCGGATTAGGAGTCAATTCATTCAAGACAGCCACTCAGCAGCCGCAAGGCCATAGATGACACATAAAGTGCAGCCGACGACTGGACGGTTCATTGTGTATCATTTATTAAAAAAGTTCTCTAGGCAAGCTCTGTTGACGTGAGGGGTCGACAAGGGATTGTTTTTGCACAAGGGATAAAATACATTCACGCTAGCGGTTGGTTGCACTACCCCTCTGATAATGTCCGAGGGAATTCAAGTAGATTGCTGCCCTTTCAGATGCAACTCCCCTAGCATTTCCCTCCATCTTGGCAGTGCGGACCGACGGCTTAGCGTGATGGCTACGTATAAGCTGAGTTCCACCCCAGGTAGAGAGCCTATTCAGCATCCAGTCACGTTCGAGGAGCCGCTTGCAGAAGCAGAGCAGGAATTTCAAGCATACCTCCGGTGTGAGCCTTCCATTACAGTAACAAGAGATGGCCACTCAAATTGGTTCGTAGGTTCGCGAGATTCAAGCTTCCCAGATTTCGAGAGCGGTGCTTATCTTCAAGTTCCAGCCGGCGTAGACGCACATTCACGAGAAGAAATGTCTGTTATGCCCTTGGGTGACAATTTCACTACAGCTTGCGTCAACAAGTGCGGACACATCATATAGATCTCCCGACACCTTAGCCGGAGCTAGTCTGGAATTTTCTGTGCTGAGCTACAAGAAATGCCGTATCCAGCTTACACGGAAGCTACCAGAACTTTGTTAATCGACTCACCAGTCCACGCCGTAGGGTTCCACCTGAAGAAAGATGTCCTTGCTGACAGGTTACCTCAACTTGAGTTCTTTCATGGACGCCAGCCGCGTTTCACCTACGAGATCGAGGCTTTTCAGATCTCTCTGCAGTACTTTTGTCACAATAGTGTAGTCTCCTAACGCTACATTTTCAAGGCGAAGCAGAGTCCAGAGCAGGTCTCAGCTGAAGTACTCTCCTGCTTGCAACTTTCAAAAACGCCGGTGAGTCGTGATCTCGATATCGATGGCTTGTTTTATGATTTCAAAGAGGAGCCGCCTGATGCTTTGTACTATCCCACTGTAAAGGGTCCACAGAGATTCAGTTTCGTCCGAGTCCACGAAGCTTATAAAGAGAAGTCCTCACGAGACAACTTATGGGGCACAGGACTTGACGAGAGCAAAGAGCACATGAAGAAGCTCTGCGACAACGTTTTTGGCCTTGTCATGACACCCTTCGTAAACAACATCGCACAGAAGGTGAATCTAGAAGACGGCGCTTGGCTAGATATTGAGGGTTTCCTACAAGGCGATTGCAGCGAGATTACAATTTTTTTACAGGCTGTCGTGTTTGCGGAGGTCGAATCCCTGGAGATTGGGCTTGGTGCCTGCAGCCGAGATTTTGAACATGCACACCATCTTATCACAAACTCTTTTCGCCTGCTTCTCTTTCTCGCCCGACCCGGAAATGGAATTCGCTATCAAACAAAACCTAGAGCACATTTTGTCCGTCTGTTCCATTCCCAACCGTCCACCGAGCCATCTTGATGTCAGCACAGTAGATAAGCTCATACATTAGGGAGATACTCATATGGCCCTCTCAAGTAGAGAATTGGAGGCACAACCGAATAGACCAAGGATTCGGGCCGGTGAAAACCACCAGCAGTTCGAACAGGATCCTCTAACAACAGTACGGTCTCAGGGCACTCTCTGTCGGACTGAAAAAGTACGACGCCGCACTGATTTTCAGTGCTAGCTAGTGCCGTTAATATAGTCCTACACTCTCACAAAGGGTCCTGGACGGAGAAGCTTGGGAAAAAACTCATTCCGGCCAATAGGCTTGTTGACCAATTAAGCATTCTCGAGCTTTCGGAAGCGTGGCTCTGTAGTTACCCACTTTTTCTTGGACTTCAAACCCGCAAAGGCGCCTAAAAGGAAAGAATTGGACGATGATCGCCGCGGTTCAGCAGTTTTCATTGACGTTCCAAAGTCAAAGCAGGCAAGCCAATCGATGAAGCCTCTTTTCGTCTTTGGCCAAGCACTGAGGAGTCTTAGTTCGGGGGGGATCAGCACCATCTTTGAGGAGAAACGTACGGTATCTTCCGCGAAGAAAAGACTTATATGGCTGTCCAACGTCGACGACTATACAGAGGTTCATTGTGTGAGCGCGTCATATCTCTCCGAAGCTCTAAACATAGCATCTTTCCCCGCAAGGCACAAATCGCCGAAAATATATTTCTCGGACAACATCACGGTTTCACTGAACAAGTGAGAGACGGAGAAGAAATGATCCGGGTGAACGTTGAACGCATGCGGGAGAACGGACAAACGGACGCGTATGGGAATAGTCACCCGCTTCGTTCCTTCTTCCACGACAGTTTGAATCGACTTCGGCGTCGCTCGAATCGTTCAATTTCTCCGGAAGCTTAAGTCCTAAAGCTTTCTCACATTCTCCAGATTTAATGCCTTCCTGTTGTTTTCATTTTTCATCCAGGTTTTGCAAGCAGCGAACAAGAGAAAAATAAAAGAATAAAACCGGGAGAGAAGGGTACAAAATTGCGGATGATGGCAAAGAAGTTCGCTCCGATATTTTCACTTTCTTTTCGATTCTTAACGCTACTCTTTAGCGGTTGCATCGAGTTTTGATTGGATTTTCACTGCGTCATGTTTTTCTCCTGATGGTGAAACCCTCCGGGTAACTTTTCGTGCGGGAGTGTCAACCTAGAAGCCACTCTTCCAGGCGTATTGCTGCGAACGAATGGATACACAACAGCTGCAGTCCCTTCGACCGCGGCGCTTTTTGGCCTCGCTCCTGATTCTGCCTGTGCTCAGGATGCCTGTCGCGCCTGACCGCTGGTCTTGGCTTGGATTCCCGGATGTTCTCCCCCGTGCACGGTCTGCTCCGATAGACATAAGCGAGGTGTGGTGGTCAGACGGACAGACTACTGCGTCCAGCACGAAATGTAGTGACTATAGGCATCTCTGGACGCGTGAAAATCCTGGTTGTTGGTACCTGCATGAGGATCAGCTGCATTACCCTTGGCTTCGCAGTTGAGCCGCTGCGCATCGTCTCGAAACGCGTCCAATCTTCAGGCTTTCTTTCTTGATGTTCAGTTCTGTGTGCAGGGATCGCTTCTTTGGTGGAAAAAAATCATGACAATCTCGGGAGCCCCGCATCGCGTTCATGTTCACGGACCTCCCACCGCACCGGCCCTTTCCATCCTGACCGCCGCTTCTCCGCACCTCCGCTGCGAAATTTCCGGGAAACTCGGGCTCCAAACGTCCGAATGCCCCATCTGTGCCATCGCCTAGAAACACCTCTCCACCCGCCGTTGTCTTTGCCCACAGCCAAGCACCCTACGAATACCGTGAGCCCTGACGTCAATCTCGCCAGGCTAGGGCCAACACGAGAGCGAGCCCGACGCTACTTTAACCGACGTGCTCCTGGCTAAACAGTCTGATTTCTGGGCGTGATTTATATATTGAGTGTGCAGCCATGTCGCCGCTCACGAGGACGAAGGATCCTGGCCTGCACACGACCTTCGAGCCGGTGCAATGGCCGTCTCCTCCGCCTCCAAGATGGCACGCCTGCAACGCTTGCTGCCCTTGACGGCCTCGCTCTGGCCGCTGCTCAGCCAGCTGCCTTCCACCGCCGCCGCCGCCCAGGAATGGCCAATCTTGGACACCGGCCTCACCGATGCCGTCCAGTGGGACCACTACAGCTTCATCGTGGGAGGGAAGCGCGTCTACATCTTCGGCGGTGAGATGCACCCCTTCCGCCTGCCCGTCCCCGAGCTCTGGGAGGACATCGTGCAGAAGACCAAGGCCCTGGGGTTCAACACCTTCTCCTTCTACACCAATTGGTTTTTCCACAACCCGCATCCGAACGAGACCGACTTCGAGAACGCGGCCCACGACATCAGCAGGCTTCTCGAGTATGCCAAGGAGGCGGGGCTGTTCGTTGCCGTGCGCCCCGGCCCGTACGTCAATGCCGAGCTGAACGCTGGAGGCTTCCCGCTGTGGGTCACTACCGGCGCCTACGGCGAGCTGCGCGACGACAACTCGTCCTACACCGAGGCTTGGACTCCTTACCAGGACCGCATTGCCCAAATCGTCGCTCCCTACCAGATCCACAAGAACGGTACCGTCATCAGCTACCAGCTGGAGAACGAGTACGGAGAGCAATGGCTCAACTCCAGGACGAAGACCCCGAACGAGCCTGCCATCAACTACATGAACGAGCTGCATGAGAATGCCCGCAGGAATGGAATCGAGGTTCCCACCACCCACAACAGCCCCAACCTGAACGATTTCTCTTGGTCGAGAGATCAGGATACCGTGGGTGCGGGTGGAAACGTCGATGTTCTGGGTCTTGATAACTATGTGAGTACCCGCGGACTCCTTCCGTCTACAAATCACTGATTACGCTGCGCAGCCTCTCTGCTGGTCTTGCGATCAGTCGGAATGCTCCGGCGTGTCCAATGACTACAATCTGGTTGAGTACTACAGCTGGTTCCAACGGAATACGCCGAGCGTTCCCTCCATGATGCCTGAATTCCAGGGTGGACGCTACAACCCGCTCGATGGAGACGCAAGCCAGTGCCTCGAGCCCATGGGCCCCGAGTTCCGTAATCTCTTCTACCGCCACAACATCGACCAGAAGGTGACGGCTATGGTCCTCTACACGCTTTTCGGCGGCACCAACTGGGGCTGGATGGCTGCTCCTTTCATCGGCACGAGTTACGACTACGCGGCCCCGATCGCCGAAGACCGTACGCTCAGGGACAGCTGGTACGAGACGAAGAGCTTAGCCCTCTTTACGAGGGTTGCTGAGGACCTGCGTGAGGCGGACAGAGTCGGCAACAGCACGTCGTACAGCACCAATTCCCAGGTCATTGCTACCGAGCTCCGCAACTTCGGCACCGGAGGCGCTTTCTACGTTGCTAGGCACGCCAATTCGGTGACCGGAGAGCCTGTCGCGTTCAAGCTGCACGTGGAGACTTCGATTGGCAACCTAACCATTCCGCAGAAGGATGGCCAAATCGAGCTCAACGCTCGCGAGGCCAAGATTGTGCCGACTGACTTCCGTTTCTCGGGCCGGAAGCTCATCTACTCGACCGCTGAGGTGTTCACCTACGTGGAGTTAGACGGCAAACCGACCGTCGCTCTTTGGGTACCCGACGGCGAGGGTGGCGAGTTCTTCCTCGAAGGCACGGGCAACATTTCCGCAACGGCATCGCCCAGCGACGGTGTCAACTTCCACCAAGACCCCCGCGGGTTGATTGTGAACTTCGTGAACCAGACTGGCACCACCGTCATCAACACTGATACTGCCCGTTTCGTCCTTCTCGACCGCACCGATGCCTGGAAGACGTTCGCACCGGTGCTCACCAACGACCCTCACGCTCCCGTCGACCAAACCATTCTTGTCCAAGGCCCGCACCTCGTCCGCACCGCCAGCATCGAAGGCGACACCCTTGCCCTCACCGGCGACACGGACAAGGACACCACCCTCCAAGTCTTCGCCTCCACCTCCATCCAAACCATCACCTGGAACGGCTCGCCCCTGACCACGACCACGACGCCGCACGGCACCCTCACCGCCGCGCTCTCCGGCCCGGCCGCCTTCACCCTCCCCTCCCTCTCCACCCTCTCCTGGAAAACGGCGCCCGGCCTCCCCGAAATCGCCCCCAACTACACCCTCTCCCCGGCCGTCTGGACGCTGGCCAACGCCAGCACGACGCCCTCCCAGTTCACCTCGGCCACGACCCCCTACCTGTACGTCGACGCGCTCGGCTTCCACGTCGGGCACCACCTGTACCGCGCGACCTTCACCGGCCCCGCCGCAGGCGTCTACCTCGCCCTGCAGGGCGGGACGGGCTTCGGCTGGAGCGCGTACCTGAACGGGCGCTTCCTGCACTCATCCGCCGGGTCGCCCGAGCTCGAGGCCACGAACGCGACGATCGCGTTCGACACCAACACGACGGCGCTCCACGCGGGCGAGAACGTGCTCGTCGTGCTGATGGACAACTCCGGGCACGAGCAGCGCGCCGAGGCGCTCGAGGTGCGCGGCATCGTCAACGCGACGCTGCTGGGCGGCGGCGGCGACGGCCGGGGGTTCGAGAGCTGGCACGTGGCCGGCACGGCGGGCGGGGCGCAGGGCCGCACGCTCGACCCCGTGCGCGGCGCGTACAACGAGGGCGGCCTGTTCGGCGAGCGCGTCGGCTGGCACCTGCCCGGCTTCGACGACGGCTCGTGGGCGGCCGGCGCGCCCGCCGACGGCTTCGCCGGCGCGACCGTCCGCTTCTACCGCGCGAGGGCGGCGCTGGACGCGCCCGCCGGCCACGACGCCGCCGTGCGCTTCGCCTTCCGCGCGCCGGGCAGCCCGAACGTGCGGGCGCTGCTGTTCGTGAACGGCTACCAGTTCGGCCGGTTCCGCCCCGCGGTCAGCACCGCGGCGGACTTCCCCGTGCCGCCGGGCGTGCTGGACTTCGCGGGCGAGAACGAGATCGTGGTGGCGGTGTGGGCGTTGGAGGAGGAGGGGGCGAGGATCGAGCTGGACTGGGAGGTGCAGGGGTTGGTGAGGAGCGGGTTGGATGCTCGCTTCGATGGGGCGTACTTGAGGCCCGGGTGGACCGAGGAGAGGCTGGCGTATGCGTAGGAGAAGAGAGGGGGTTATGAGCTCGGTGAGATGAGCGATCGGGTACACGTTTTGTTCCAGAGCTTCATGATTATGGAAAAATTTCTTTGTTCACGCATGCGCTTATGGCCATTTCGGAACCGGGTGGTACGCATACATGTTCTCCGTCATGGGGGTGTGTAAATTTCATTCCGACATTTCGATCCTAGGCTCTGAGATAGGGATCCTTTTCAAAAGCTCAATATAATATTCTTGCTTTTAGAAGCTTTGTCATACTGTGGAGTAAAAAAAAAAAAAAAAAAAAAGCATCCCGACCACAGATTGGCGTGAGCTCAGAACATCCGACAGTTAAAGCCATCATCCAGAGATCAATGCAAGTATGGGGAATAACAATCTATGATCCATGACGTGAAGGTTGCCAATAATACTAGTGTTGAAAGCAGTGACGATGATCAAATCAGCGCCACCTAGATGTTAAAGAGTCTCGACAGTATATTCTATACTGGAGTTGATATAATTGGTCGTATCAAGCTTAGTAAGGACATGTCTCTTGATCTTCCGAAAAGGCGCTTCAAAAGCGTAGAATGCGATCTGGGGGCGTGTCAGTGGCATCAGTACGAAGAGGGGAAAAAGTCCGGAAGGAAAGCCCTACAGCTCGTCGCCGAACTCTAACAAGGGACAGCTGTGGCAATCGATTCGTCTGCGGAGCGTACCTGTATTACCCATGTTCCAATGGCAAATAGCGCACGGAGGCTCACTGTACGTATCATTTTGCGCTGACAGAGTCAACCAGTCTATAAGGTGAAGCCCGGTGCGCAGGAAATAAGCTGCATGTCTGAAATCCTTCTCTTTTCAAACGATGCGTGAGCTCCGAGAATTCATCAGAAAGCAATGATCCTCACCTAGCAATGCGATTGACAAAGCCCGCCTGACATCGAATCGGCCATTGCAAGCACCGATCACTCGTGCATTTCAAGCGCTGATTTTTGCGATTTCGGCTCATAGTCCACTCGAGCTGTTTGAACTGGCGTATCAACACGCCCAAGAGTGGCAACTTCAGAGAACAAAGAGCGAACGGGGCCGAACGGGGCAACCGTCTCTAGACAAGCTTGTTTGGGACTGAACAGCACCGAGCTCCGAGACTCACTTTCCGTTAGCACATATACAGCAACTCACTCCTTCGTTGGTAGGATTATGCTTTCTCTTTATACTTCTAGGCCGGAGTGTCCTCTGTTGTGCAGCTAAGCTACATGTGTAAGCGGAATGGATGGTGCGGGGAAGAGAGATGTACACACTCAACGCAGCTAGCGCCGGGTACTGCAGAATACTTGAAAACTTAACACGAACTCTTTGCTTTTCGAGTCTCCAATTGACCATTCAGAATAAGGTGAGATGCACGATCGTGGTATCTTTTATACCACTGGTTCTATTTCATCCATTTGCTGTTGGGCACCTCCTTGAAGAGTGGCTCCTCGGCCTCGGCCTGTTGGAGCCACGAAATTGCTTTTTCACAGTGGACCTGTCCTGAGCATCGTGCGTGCTCTGCGACATGAAAAAGTCGGATCATTATGCTTCAAATACTAGCCATCGATTTCATTGTTGCATTTCAGAGCCAGACCCATGCACGCCATTTCCGAGGCTAGTAACATTTCGTAGGCTGAGATTGATAGATGAATCAATATTCATGTTTCCTCCCATACGCCATGGTCGAGCTTAGCGTGCAATGCAGGTGCACCGGAAGGTTGTACCCAAACATAGTTTGTATATTTGCACAGGCTGAGAATAAGTCTCTCATAATCTGTCTGGATGTTTCATGCAATCTTCCTGCCCATGCAGGACAGCAGTTGCCTTGTCTAGCGCGCCCTGCGTTATGACGCCGCCGTGCGACTCATCCCGCTGCTTACCTGCGGCTGGGGTGGGGGCCATGCGCCAAACGGCTTAAAATCGCGGGGCGCTCCACGGAAGCAACAGAACTGGCGACTCATCCATCAATCAATTCATCCAGCTTCCATGCCGTTTCAGTCTCTGCTCACCATGGCTTACCGGAATGATGACAACACAACCGAAACCCTTGCACGGCCACTGATACGGCTTGATGAGGTGACCTTGAAGCATCTTGAGAGCTGGAGAGTTCAAGGCATTGACGTTTATGCCGCAGAGTCTGGTGGGCGCACGTTTTCTCGCCGCACTGACAGTCAGCCAAAGAACGCGCAACTGCACAAGAAAGACGAACAGACATTGATGTGCGCGAGCAGTACGATTCCCTCCAAAGATCGGCTTCAACTAATCTGTGCCATTAAGAGTCTGTCCTCCACAAGGATTGAACAGAGCCATACTACCCGAGGAGAAGTGGAGCGGAATCATTAACGCCAGAGCTGACGTGAGATGGTTCTTCCACAAAAACAATCAAAAGACTCCGCTGTCTTTCGATGGTCTCAGCAACAATCCATGGAGGAGTGACGACATCATCTTCCATGTCCCCTACTTCCAGCTTGGAGATGAGGGCCGGGGCCATAGCTGTGGCAATGGCTCTGAATACGTGGCTGGTGAATCCTGGTGCTTCATAGAAGACGAGCGGAGACGACTCAAGCTTGATAGTCTCAAAAAGTCCACGCCAACAGACGAATCTCCCGAACATGGCGGCGAGAAGCCTTTCCTTGCCAAGGAACACCGGAAACGCAGGAGAACACTCACGCTCGTCAGCGACCTCGACAAGCCTAGAGCACCTGAGCCGGTGAAGCTTTGCTTCGAGAAAAAGTGCTTAACAGTATACCTCTCATCTCTCTTCCATCTGTTGCAGCACTGAATATTTGCCAGATATGCATGCTGCCGGATATCCCTGACGACCACGATAGACCACGACAAGGAAATCCTCCCGGGTTCAAGTGTCGCGAATGGACTGCACTGTTCATTGCTCCGGAAGACATCATCAAGAGGCAAAACGGCGAGTTCGACGCAAGGCTCTTGGACGGAGATCTGGAACATAGGAAGCCAGCCAATCACTATTTCGTCAACCGTAAATTCTGGAAGACGACCCCGTCAGACCGCAATGCCGACCACTTTCAGACGTGCCTTGTCGAGTTAGGGCTTCGCAAGATCACGAAACAGTGGGCAGAAAATATGAAGGCCATTGATAGAGCATGTCGTGATTTCAACAACAGAGTCCACGCAAATATCCACTCGAATACCGGCCGATCGGCCTACTGGAGGGGAGGGGTGGACAAAGATTTGCTCAACGCGTACAAATTGCAGACAAGGCTGGAAACTCTGAGGGGCAACCTATTCCACGTCATTGATTCTAAGCAGGGGGTTTGGCACAACTTCCGCAATGCAAGACCTCGGAAAAGGATGGGCGAACTGGAGAAAATCAGGGACAGGACGCAAGAGCAGGAAGTGGAGTTCCGCAGGCTCCAGTTTCTGCTGTTCTCCTGCGCAGACAGGTACGCTGACAGGTTGTACGGCTTCAAAGAAAGAATTAATGCCAAAACAGAGGAGCTGCGTACACTGCGAGGACTGGTGAGTGCAATTTGGCCGTGCTTCCGCGAGATCGCTCGTAGCATGCGCTAACAGCAAACAGCTTGTCGAGCTTTCGCAGACCAGAGCCTCTTTTTACGCCAACGATCTAGGAGACAATGTCATGTATCTCACCTACTTCAGCATTCTCTTCCTCCCTCTCGGCTTCTGCGCCTCACTATGGTCCATGAATCACGAACTGCCCTACACAGCCTTCGTGCCCACAATCTGCGCAACTTCGGCCCTAACGGTATTACTGTTGGTGTATCTGATAATCACTTTTCGAACGAAGAATGGATAGCAACTCAGTTACTATACTTCACCTCTCGTGGGCGCAGGCTCTGGCCGTAGTTCCGGAGCTTGCCACGCTTGACGAAGTTCATGCCGCGCAGAAGGAAACCACGCCGGCTGCCCAGCTGCACCATTCGATTACTGGAGCAGGCGCACCTCATTAGCGTCGATGTCCGATCCGCGCAGGCCTCGGAAGCGGATTCGAGCTTCCTCTTCCAAGCAGCACGAGGGCAACAGAACGACAGTCACTCGTTGCTCACCTCCCGCGTGTCTCTCATTCTCATCACCATCAGCAACACCATTCGTATTATCACATCCGCGCCAAATCATTCTTGGCCACTGTATCAGGCGCCCATCACCAGAAGCATTCATTACGCCTAACACACAGCCAACAGCTACGCAGCCTGCACTGTCACTCATCTCATCAACCGCAAGCATGCCGGGATACACTAGCTACCTTCCCCAAGCCGTCGCCTCCGAGAAGAACCTCCACGTCTACACTACCACCACCTACCTCAGACGCCTGCAACGCGATCCAGTCTTCAAAGATGACCATCCCTCGCTTCTCGAATACGATCCGTGGCTCGACGCCACGACCCCCGGACAGATGCGAAAAGCCGTGAGCCGCGTCTCCTCGCACGGCACCAACATCCGCCTCCTCCTCCTCCTCCTCCTCCTCCTCCTCCTCCTCCTCCTCCTAACACCAGGCGACTAACGTCCGAAACCTGCATAGTGGGGCATGTGGAGCCAACTCCAGCGCGTCGGCCATCTCAACCCTATCCCCATCATCGAATACGCCCAACCCGCGCGCAACCACAGCCCCCAAAACAAACCCCGACACCAGTCCTCCCGCTCCAACATCAACTTCCCACCGCACAACAACACCGCCGCCGACGACGACGACGACGATGACAACCCCACACCCCCAGCAACACCCCGCCTACGCGCACAACAAGACGACGACGACGACGACGACGACGACGACGACGCCACCACCACCTCAAGTTCCTCCTCCCCCTCAACCCCAACCAACCGCCCACCCCCCTCCCCCGCGCGCACCGCAACGACCGCCACCACCGCCATCTTCGCCCCGCTGCCGTCCATCCCCGCCCGCCTGACGGGCCTGCTCGATTGCGAGCCGGCCCGGCGCCACTACACGACGCGGAAGCTGTTCGATCGCGTCGTCGCAGTTGCGCTGCAGCAGGAAGGGCGGCAGGAGGAGGGACCCGCGGTGCCGGTGCCGGTGCCGGTGCCGGAGCCTGACCCGCCGAGGCCGAGGGAGGCGTCGTGGGCGGACCGTCGTGGTGGTGGTGGTGGTGGTGGTGGTGGTGGTAGTAGTGGTGCTGCTGGGACGGGAGCGGGGGCCAGGGAGAACGGTTGCGCTGCTGCGGCTGAGCAGCAGCAGGAGGAAGAGGAGGAGGAGGAGGAGGAGGAGGGAAACGGTGCCGGACGGCGCGATGGACGGAACGGATCCAGAAAACGAGGGAGGAGCGCGACTCCGACGATGCAAGGAAAGGCGGAAGTGATTCCTGAGGAACGCCCCGCAGGCAAAGATTCCACCACCGCCAAGGGCAAAGCCCGCGCGGACGAGTTGTTGGAAGAGCCCGACCCGCACCCTCTTCCTCCTCCTCCTCCTCCTCCTCCTCCTCCTCCCCTCCCCGCCATCGACCCCGGCTCCGCCGACCCCCGCCGCTTCCCCACCGGCGCGCCCTCCGGAGCCATCTTCTTTGCGCACAACGCGGCCAAGAAGCCGGCCAAGAGGCGCAAGGCGGGCAAGAACGACGACACCCCCAAGGACGACTGGGCCGCTCTCGCGCGGGCGTTTCAGCGGAGATACGGGAAGAAGAAGAAGAAGGAGAAGCTTCTCGGCGCGAGCGGCGGAAGCGGCGGCCAGATCGTCGTGTTCGGTTCGGCGTTGGACGTGGCGATCTGGACGCGGCTGCACGAGGAGATGCGCGAGAGGGACGGGGAGATCGACGCGGTGCCGTACCTGGAGGACCCGGTGGGCAGGAAGCGGTCGGCGTGGAGCAAGGTTCGAGGGAATTTGGCGACGATCGCGGGATGGGGGAAAAGAAGTAGGAGGAGCAAGAAGTAGTGGGACGAGGAGTATCGTAGGGGGCGGTGGCTTTGCGCAGTGCTTTGGGACGCACGAAATATGTAGTACTTGACATTGATCGAGCCACGACGGCTTCTCCGCAAACGAAGCAACGATCTCTTTTCATGCACCATATACACTTTTTTTGTACCTGAACCATATCGACATTAACGTTACTCCTTCCTCTTCCTCTTTCTTCACCACTTCCCACGTTTTTCCCACCCTCCCAACTCACGACCCCTTCCCCGACTTGAACGGAACATGCAACCGATCCGCGCTCCTCCACGCCATTCCTTTCCTCCCAGCACCACTGCCCTCCCCATCACTTCCCCCCTCCCCCTCACTACTCCCACCCACCTCACTCATCTCGACTTCCACCATCGCAGCGCCCAACCCGCTACTACCCGGCCTCTCCTCACTTCCCTTCCCAGCGCTCGATCCCGACCGCATCCTCCTGAGCCCCGGCACAGCGTTCGGCTCGCCCTCCGCAGCCGCCTGCGTCGCGAGATACGCCAGCTCCTGCGCCGGTCGCAACTTCGGGGACGACGAGGAGCCCCTGCTCCTGCTCCTGCTCCTGCTCCTCGCATCCCCACCACCACCGGCAACAAGCGGCCGCTCGCTGCCCTGGCCGATGGTGCCAGCTTCCAGCGACGGGCCGAGATCGAACGCGCTCGAGTTGTTGCCGTCATTCGCTTTCGCAGATGCGCCGCTCAAGTTCGCCAGCGCCGTGTCGTCCAGCACGACGGCCATCTCGCGCTCGTCGTTCTCCAGCTCGCGGAGCCAGCGGCGCGCCATGCGGCGCTTGAAGCGGGCCCACGGGCCCAGGTCGTCGGCCGGGTCGTAGCCGCGCGCCTTGATCGTGCGCTCCGGGTCGAACCAGTGGCGGACGAGGCGCCACTTGAGGCGCTTGAAGACGTTGCCGTTGTCCGCGACGGCGACGCGCTGGCGGGGTCCTTCGCGGGCCCAGACGCGCGGGTAGTTGTCGCTGAACTCGTGGAAGAGGTGTTCGTACACGCCGCGCTGCGAGTCCGTCGGTTCGTTGTCGAGGCCGGGGCCCGCGCGCTTGAAGAAGAGCCAGAAGAGGACGACGAGGACCATGAGGGGCACGGTGACGATGAAGTACCACTTGAGCTCCGGATTGTTCTCGTCTTTCGAAAATATATCGACGTTCATTCCAAAGAAGCCCGAGATGAAAGTCAGCGGCAGGAAGATGAAAGTAATCCATGAGAGGCGCCACATGCTGGTATCCAGCTGCAAGCCCAACCGCGAGTCGCGGATCTCGACAGATTTATACATCATGTCGCTGAGATTGCTGGTAGGCTTGATCAGGTCTTCGTTGACCGAGTTGGCCAGCTTATCGAACTCCTCGGCCGACTGCGCGATCCATTCTTCCGGCCCTTCGTCGCCCGTGACGTCCTTCATCATGTTTCGCACGTCTTTGGCGATGTCCTGATGCAGGTAGACCAGTTTCTCGACCTTCAGCCATTGCGACGAGTTGACCCACAGCTCAGGGGCGCGGGACTCGTCTGCCGGGTTCTCGTAGATCTTGTCTTCCTGTAGATACCGTCAGTGGCCAGAACAACGACAAGAAAGGAGCACATGGCAGCTCACCAAAATGCTGACGTGCGTCTCGCAAGCCCTCAGGAACCTCTCCCACGCCACCGAAATCGCCTTGAAGACGTCCTTCAACACCAAATCCATACACTCCACCGCCAACTGCTCATCCGTGGTCTTCTGCTCCTTTCTCAAATAGAAAGGCAACCTCCGCCACCTCGCCTCGATCTCGTTCCGCGCCTGAATCAACGTATCCTCCGGGCTCCCGCTCTGCGCGTTCTCGAACACAATGACCGTATTCCCGTTATCCAGCTCGTCCAGCCGCGGGAAATGCTTCCCGCCACCGCCGTCGTGCCCGTTCTCTCTCCCCTCATACTGCTTCCTCAACCGCCTGTACTCCCTCGCCTGCTCCGCATCGTACGGATCGCGCATCTGCATCTCGAAGTCCTCGTCGTGCGGCGACATCCTCTCCTCCTCCGGCTCGCGATGCTGGACGTACACGCTCAGCCGCTGCACGAAGACGTCGTACCCGTACACGGGCGTCTCGAACGCATCGTACGCGTTCAGCTCCATCATCTTGACCTTCTCGTCCTCCGCCGTCTTGTTGTACAGCCGGGCGTCGTAATGCTTCAGGTAGTCCAGGCCGAAGGCGCACCTGCTGAGGCCGCGCCACGGGTCGCGCTGGGGGCGGAAGGTGCGGGCGTTGAGCACGGGTTTGCCGGCGCGCTGCTGCGGGCGCTCGAAGCGGGCCCAGCGGCCGAAGGCGGCGGAGGAGCCGTGCAGGCGGCCGCTGCCGTCGCCGTGGTGCTCGGCGTCGTGGTCGATGTTGAACTTGCGCAGCACGAAGTCGTTGGCCCACGACGCGTTCTGCAGGTGGATGACGCGCAGCGCCGACGCCGCGCGCAGCTCGCGGTCGGAGAGCAGCGTGCGCAGGCCCTTCAGGCTGTGGATCTCGCGCGCCTGGATGTGGCGCTTGCCGTCGGCTTCATCTGTCGTGCGCAAGGCGGGTTGCGCGTGTCAGCGATGGATTTGGAGGCTTGGGTTTGGTGTTGGTCGGAGCGTCGAGTGACGGCTGGTTGCATACGCACCTCGACACAGGTAGTCGATGACCAGGACTCTGCCGTCCTTCCAGTCATTGGGGTTCCATGGCGTGCTCCAATCGGGAGGCGGGTTGCGTCTGCGATGGTAAGAGTAGCTGCCCGGGCGGCGGCCGCCGTTGTGTTGTTGCTGCTGCTGCTGCGAGGATTGCGGCGGGGGAGCTGTCTTGCGCTTGGGAAGGGCCTGGTCTGGCGTAGCGGGGCTGTCTGGGGTAATTTCAGTGTCCCTGTCGGCAGCAATTGCTCGAAATTCAGGGAAGATACCTGTGTGGAGCTCGTCTAGTGGCTCTTCGGCGCTGGTGTCCTCAATGGAGATAGACGGCGCGGAGAAGGTGCGCCGAGGTTCTTGCGGTGTCGTCATCCCGCGCGATGTACGAGCTGAGCTACGTAGGTAAGCAGTGCGCGCTGCTGGACTCAATTGCTGTGTGGTATCTTGGGTGTCTGTAAAAGAACGAAACAAAGTCCACGTTCAAGCCACCTGGCAGCAGCTAGCGAAATGCAGAGGAAAAGGAGGGCACCAAGAGCATCTGATTCATGGACAATATATTGCTAAGAGAAGCTGTAGGGCTGAGACCAGAGCCGCATGGGGGAGACTCCTTCCTCCTGCAGGTGACGGCGCGCCGAGCGCGGCTGAGTAGACACAAGACCCGCTCCTGCTGACCCCATGTAACCCAGAAGAGTGAAAGGAATGTGGGAAAAATAGGCTCCAGCGGCGTAGTCGCGGTCGATCCGTCAGCGGTGTTGCTCCGCCTTTTCGCTGCGCCGATGGGGCTGAGATGCCGATTTTCCCATGCACGAGTCACCTATGCACACCACCACGCCTGCACCGCCTTTGGGGGCCAATACCGCCACTCCTTCTCCAATCTGCATCCGTACCACTTGAGACTCGGATTCTGCTTGTCCGCAGTCCTACGCCGCACCCGTAGTGTGCTGCCCGCTCCCATTCCGTAACGCCAGTGAATGCAACCCTCCATCGTGCAGCCCGTACGGAAAAATTAATGCAGGGACGTGGAGATCAAACGAGTTCCCCCGAGAAGAAACGAAAACTTTTCCCAAAACCACACACCGACATTGTCGTCTCGCTTCGCTTAGTCCGTCTTCCCACCCATGACCTTGGCCGCCTGGACCGCGTTCATCTTCTGTGTCCACCCAGGCGCAGGCTGGAACTTGCGGACCGTGCGGATCTCATCCGATGCGTATCCGGGAATGCGGATGTTGTAGTTGCGCTCGAGAATGTTCTGGATGTCGCGGATTTCAAGCTGCGACGATTCGCGAAGCTTGGCAAGCTTGCATGCGGACGATACGACATTGTCAAGGAAGTCGTCCGCCAATTGGAGCATCGCCTGCTTGGCGTTAGTGCATGACGCCTCCTCCGAGCTCAAGTGACAGAAACTTACCTCCTCAACCTCAGGTGAGAGAGCTTCGCCAGTGGGCTCGCCAGCTCCCGTCACCTGTCTCACCAGCTCGTCCAGTTTTTTCTTGCTCAGAACTCTGTTCTCATCGCCTTCCAGGTGGTACTGTGGGTGTCCTGCGATGACAGGCTGTCCCATCATGCCGGGTGCGCCGTTGCTCGGTCCTCCAAGAGTTGGTCTGGCGGGGCCCATGTTGACGGGGTGAGGTGGGGGTGCGTTGAGCGTCTTCGGAATTGGCATTTTTGGGTTAGAAATTTGATCGCGATTACCTATAGATTGGTAGCCTTGCGCCGCCGGAATCTGTGGAGTGCCGCGACTGTCTGAGTAGGCGCGGGCGGCATTCGACATGGCTTGGCCGTGTGTTAGAGGGACCGGGCCATTGGGATTTTGACCGCCAGCACTTTGCGGGTGAGGTGAATGTTGCATCGGGTTCATTTGGGATGCTTGCTGCGGGTTGAGCGGAGGTCTCTGCGCGTTCATTGGCTGCTGGGGCATCTGTCCGCTGAAGGCCGGCTGGCCTGGCTGCTGTGGACCAGACGTTGAAGGGCTCATTGGAGGTTGTCCTTGGTTTATTTGCTGCTGACGCGCTGCTTGTACTGCAGCATTATTTGCCATTTGCTGGTTGTTGCCACCCTGCGCAGCTTGCGGCTGCTGTTGTTGTTGCTGTTGCTGTTGTTGCTGTGGTGGGTGCGTCTGCTGGCCGCTCATTTGAATCTGCTGCTGCGGTTGCGCGGGAGTAGGAGGGGCCGCAGAATTGCTGCCCTCGCTCTTGATCTGCTGCCCGTTGGGTTGCTGAGGAGCTTGTTGTGGCTGCTGCGGAGTTTGCTGCGGAGGACCTTGCTGCTGTTGTTGCTGTTGCTGCTGTTGCTGTTGTTGTTGTTGTTGTTGTTGTTGTTGGGGAACCGGTTTCTGCTGTTGTTGAGCGGCTTGCTGCTGGGCTTGCTGCTGTTGTTGTTGTTGCTGTTGCTGCTGATTTTGTTGATTCTGCTGATTCTGCTGGTTCTGCTGGCTCTGCTGGCTCTGCTGGTTCTGCTGCGCCTGCTTCATATTCTCCTGGGTCTTTCTAAACTCTGCCACGGACCTTCTCAGTCCGTTGAACTGAGCCTCCATTTGGGACTTCTGGCCAGCCCAATTCGCCGGGATTTCCTGCCCCTGGCTCTGGCGTTCCTGAACCATTGCTTGCATTCTCTTGAGATTGCTAGCGAGCTGCTCCTGTTTATGCAGGATAGAGGCGTAATGGTTCTTCATTTCCTTCAGCTTTGCCTCCGCCTCGGGTGTCCCAGGCTGGATATTCGGGGGCAGCACGTACGGGAAGCTCTGTACGTGCTGCAGGATCTGAGGAGGGATTGCGGGCTGTCCCGGGGCCCCGGGCTGATGCGCCTGGCCTTGACTTGGCTGACTGGGCTGTTGTGTTTGCTGTGCCTGTTGGCCTTGGCTCTGAGGCCTCTCCTGTTGTGGCTGCTGTTGTTGGGGCTGCTGCGACTGCTGACCGGCGGCAGCAGCAGCCTGGGCAGCCTGGTTGGCCTTCCATTCATTCATCTCCTTCCCCATCTTTTTGGTAAACTCCAGCAACTTGGCCGCAGCCGTCTTGTATTCCGGGCTTTCCTTGTCATGCTTCTGGAAGGCCTCGTAGAGGCTTGCGACGCCGCGGGTGTATGTAGCCTTCTGCTGGTCGGTCAAATGGGGTAGGGTCTGGATTTGATTGACGCGGATGCCTGGGGGCAGCGGCCGACTATTGGCTTGCTGGCCTTGGGGGTTGCCGCTCATGGTTGCTGAGTAGTGGGGCTGGCTAGCTGTTGGGCTGAGGTCGGAGCTCTCGCGAAACGCGTGCGCGCGTCGGGCGTCGGCGTCGGCGGCGGCGGCGGCTGTGGCTGACCGACGGGAAGATGCTGCGCGGGAACTGTCGCTCGGAAGGTGCGACTTTAGGGGTCAGGCGACAGTATCCCCAGGAAGTGTTTGGGGTGGGGAGCGAGCTGAAGAAGGCGAGAGTGAAGACTGGATGTTGGTTGAAACTTTCGGATAGGCTTCTGCGGAGGATCCGTCCCTGGCCTTGGTCCCGCCCGCACCACGAACCACACAACAAGCCGAGCCGGCCCATTCCCTCTTGAGCCACGACCCTCGAGACCCGAACCACAAATCCACAGCCCTAGAATAAAAGTATATCAGGTAGTCAGCTTTCCTTCTGGGGTGGTATCGACGGCACTGATGCTGAATTTCCCGATGGTCACATCAGCCACCGGCCACGATTTATCACAAAGTGATGAGCGCATATTCCTTTTCAGAGAAGCACATCACCGCTCGGAACATGATCGATTCATAGAACAGGCTTGCACTCGCCTCGTCAATATTTTGGTCATTTGACACAGATTTGACTAGTTGAGCCACAAGGCCTTGGCTCAGCGATCAAAAAAACTTTATCCTGTGCTCGCGGTTTCCGCATACGTCATCAATGCGACGCGCCATTATGCTCATGACTGAAGCCCTACGCGGTTTATCCTCGCACTTACAGGACCGACTGCCACTAAATCATGTATCTCTATCGTAAAAAGAATTTAGAGTTTGAAGACATTGGGGTTGATGTTTGTTTCAATTATTTCAAGATCGCGCCATGCATTTGAGAGATACAAAAACATTGTCCGCGAAGATTGCAACCAGTGTTGATTCTCGTGCCTGGAACCACTCTTAGAACTCTGCCCCATAATAAGAGGAAATATACAAGGTCTTAAAGCATCGCAAGTAAAAGGCCCATTCTTACGAGCCGTTAGCAATGTTGTGCCTCCAGATATACTCATCGGGTGTCTTCTTCAGCTTTGACGTCTCCTTACCTGCTAGCGATTAACATGTCCACATCAATGGAGAAGCTCTAAGCTTGGGACTGAGGTATTACAGGCTACGGATGCCTCTTGGAGACGCTGAATGAACAAAGCTCTCCGAAATCAGCAGTGTCTCTTTCAACCGCATATAATCACTTTAGTAACCTAATGTGAAGTGATATCTACCTCGCTCACACCCATGGTTGGCCTGATGTTTGGGGTGAGCGATTTTTCTTTCTGATGATTTGCTTCCCCCTAGGCATCTTTATGACATTTAATACCTTCCCGTTACCGTCTTAAGCCTGCGTCTACTCAATGTGTTGACCCTGGCTAAGGAAGAATTGAGCTACTCGCACTTCTTATTATCATATGAAAGTAGTCAAGTACTGATTTTAGATGCCAAATATTCACACCCAAGCTTCTATCGTCGCATTCAGTCTGGCGGAAAATACTTATGCGCCGAGTTTATGGGCCGAACGCCCTAAGCCAGGGCATCACCCCTTATTACATACAGAGAGAGACTCGGCAGTCTAATGCGCCAGCACTGCTACGAACACCACACCCCCAATAGTGGCATATTTCGCACTGCTCCTGACTGGAGAAAACCTACCCTCCGAAGAGCGCCTAGTGAGCGCCTAATCCTCAAGGCGACGCGTCACCTCGCAACAGCTCATGCCGCACTGTTCCTGAAAACTCAAGCCCGGCTGCCACGTAAGCCCCCCAAAAATAAAAAAAGAAAAAGGCGGTGACCCACCCACAAATGATCGTGCAAATGGATCACGCTGGTGACGACGACTGGCAACTGCCAGTGAAAGATGATTGCGCTTTGAAAGACGAGTTGACCAGGTCCTGCCGGGAAAAGCGGTGCAGCATGCCGAGAATGAAGCTTGCGCCCACGAGGAAGAGATAAGTCCGTATGGCAGGCAAAGGTATATACTGGCTCTTCGAACAGTATCCTTTACAATCAAGTCGCCGGTAAATATCTGCATGAGTGGTGTTCGAGATTCAACCGCGAGGCAGTGATGCATTCTGCCTAGTTGTTTTGATAGGCGGTACGCCAAGGCGTCGGGAATCGGAGATTGAACTTGGTCGCAAGCAGGCTACCCGGGTGTGGCCACATAATTACGGGAAATCACAATAGATGACATGCAGACGTGTGGTTAATTCGGAGGAACACCGTCCTTATCCAACGCCACATCACGGAGGCGCGAAAATGGTTACCGATGAAACCCTCGTTCTTAAGTTCATATTATCACTAATAAATATTTGCAAGTGAAATCCTCGCAATGAGTCCCAAGGATTGCAAGGGAGAGCAGTTTTCAATAGAAGAACCGAGTCATTCGGCCGAATGCCCGCCTATCTGCAAAAGCAAAGACTGGACGAATGATTCAAACCCGGAAGAAATTGAAAAATTCTTCTGCTGGCGCGCTATTTATTTGCAAAGAAGCCACAGGCCGCAGAGAGGGAGGCGACGGTTCACGAAGGCGGCAGCACCGGTAACCCTTCAGACTGAAGCCATTCATCCGAAGACGCTATTGCTGGCAATGGGAGTAACTGAGCCTGCGGGCAGCCGAAATATAGAATGCATTGCAAGAGTATAGAATTCGGTGACGGTAATCGGCGCCAGAGGTTTAAAAAAAAAAAAAGAAAAAAGAAGAAGAAAAGGATCGCACAGTGTTCAAAGATTTAGCGAAGTTAGCTTCTCCAACAATGAATCGAATTCCGTATCTCGAATGAGCTACGAGCAAGCTCCTGATCAATGCTCCCTCCTGAGGTGCCGAAATCCGTGAACGTACGATTACCCTTAGTCTTTCACTCCCTTCGATGTTCCGCTACAAATCGGTTCGTGCGGAAGAAACCGCGATACCGGGTGATGAAAGTTAGCGTTTCCGACTACGAGATTAGAGTATTTTGCCTGTGTCTTGGAGGAGAAAGCTTGCGCTGTTAACAGTTAGCTCATCGATGCTGCGCCCGATCTCTGGATAAACGTCAAAAGGTGGCCAATTGCCTGTGGGGTTATTGAGATCATAACCATGGTTCCAGGAGACTTTCAGGGGCTCCTGATTCACTTTCCAAGGGCACATGGATCTGCTCTTCTGTCTTGTATAGTCTTCGGTAGATGGTGGCGCAGCAGGAATGACGAGAGAGACACACGATCGATCGAAGCCAGCCGCGGGTCTCCGTAGGATGCAGGGTACGTAAGTACATTTGGTCTTGGGAGGGGCAGACGACAAGGAGAAAGGGATAAGAGTACGATAAAAATGATTCAGAGCTCAAGCGTTGCCAAGGGTCTGGGGCCCCGTCATCGAAGCACAGGGCGCCGAGAAGTTCTAGAAAAGGAAATGGTAAATCCATGCCAAGGGAGACATAGCATCCGAGTCCGTGGTTGAAGATCCGACTGAACTAGCGGACCGAATTGAATGAAACACGGTGTTTCGAAATATTGGAGAAGGGGATGATAGGAGGGACAAGGCATGACGACGCGCCCGAACGGCGGGCCAAGGAGGTGAGCTGGTGCCTCTCCGCAGGCAGCACGCTGGGCGATAGTGAGCAAGGCGGCGCCTAGGCGCCTCGGGGAGTGGGTTGGGGCCGCGGGTCATCCCGATGCCTGCAATTGACGATGATTGATTATGTTTACAATACGAGATGTCGTGCTTGGGTTGTGTTTCTGCTCTGCGGCGGGCATAAAGTTTTTGGCTTTCCAGCTCTTCCGGGGGCCACTTGTTCGACTCGCCTGCTACGAGCTGAGGGGTTGGCGGAGGATGGTTTGCCAATAAAGAAGCTTGAAGCTTGTGGCTGCGAGTAATGCGCTAGGACGTTTCCTTCCGACCAGGTGCTACGGACGCGGGCGGATGCTCCCAAAGCAAGTTTTATGGTTATATGGACAAGGCCGTGGCGTTTTTCTTGGCCGACCCGAGGCTGTGCTAGTCAGATGTGCGGAGAGTTCCATGCAAAGTCAAAGCGGACTCGAAGGTAGTCAGTTGTCAGGCAGACCGGTGGTCGCCTTGCGGTGCAATGTTGCAATTGACTAACGGGCTGGGCAAACACAAGGCATCGCACAGGACGGGCGACGGGCGACGGGCAACGGGCGAGGGGGCCTGCGGCGGATGACTGCCAGATTGGCTTGCGGTATGCGATAGCGGGCACACGACGACAGGCGAGGGCGTGTGCAATACAATAGGCGCGTGGGCGCACCGGGGCTGCCGTTCGCGGGCTGGCGCGCATGGGCACACGCAGGGTCGGATATCGAGAAGGCGTGCGGCGTACGGCGTTTGCGAAAGCGGATGCGGACATACGAAGCAGCAGCGGAGTACGGGTAAGCAGCTCGGAGTGATCTGGATGGAGCCCGGGCTGAGGCTTGTCGGCAGGCGGGCGCACCAGGAGCAGTTGAGACAAGCGTTGCGAAAGAGCTTGCGAGGCCTCCTCGTCGCCTCCTCCTCCAAACAGCAACAGTGCTCCGGCACCACGGCTGGGAGCTGATGCGAGGAGGCAGATCCTCCCAATAAGAGCAATACGACTGGCTCGGGGCTCGGCGGGCGTGCACAAATCACGCGAGGCTCGATTGGGGGCAAGCGGCGTCAATCAGGCAGCTTGGCCTTCTACCTTAAATCCTCGGCCTACCTGCTCGGCGCGACGCCGGCGCTGCTCCAGAACGCAGGCAATCCGAGATAGAGTGCGCGCGACGCCGGCAAGTTCCCGACGCCGACGCCGCTGACCGCACGCCGGGGGCGGTGGCAGCGGCCGCGAGGGCGCGAGTGGAAAGAGGGTAGCGAGGAGGCCGGCCACGTGCGGGCCCAGAGACGAGCGCGCAAGGTGCCGCTTGCCGCTTGCCGTTTGCCGGGTCGCCAGTGGGCGCGCAGTACGCAGTGGTGGTTGAGGACGAGGCCGCGCTGGGCGGGCGGCCGGTCGCTGGGGACGGAGCTGGGCAGGCTGGGCGCGGTGCCGGTGGTCCGCCGGCGCTGGGAGTCGCAGTTATGCTTAACCAAAAGCCTAACTACCCAGAAGCCTTATCTTGCGCCACCGGGCGGGCGAGGGATCGTATGACACGCCGCACAAGCCTCGCACAACGTCTCTGCCTCCCCTTTTGGCGATTGGGGCCCGGGGCTGGGGCGCGCCAGGCAAGGGAGGAGCTGGAGGCGAGCGATGGCTTGCCGAGCCCACTCGATGTGGAGCCCGGCACTCCAGATGCTGGCAGCCTCCGTCGGGCTTACGTGGCCCTTGGCACCAGGAGGCCGCTGGACCCGCAAGGGATGCGACTCAGGAGCCGCGCAGCTTGGCCCACGCCAGGAAGCGAGATGGTTCGTGTACGTAGTAATGGCACTGGCTCTGGCGTTGGTTCTGGCTCACACGGCAATGCACCAGCGCACACACACGTCCGCGGCGACGACGGCGACGACGACAACAACAACAACAACAATAACGAAGACGAGCGGCTGCTGCCCGCCGGCCCCAAGGCCCTCGGCGCGCGGTGCGAGGTCTCAGGCGGGCGTGCGACGCTGCGCCAGCCAAGATTGGCGGATCTCGAAGATCCTGCCGGTGCTCGGGGCAGCGCACCCTGAGCTTGCACCGTCGGGGAAAAGCTGCTCGACGTAAGCTTAACCTGCTGACGTTTCTGCGTGGAGCCGAGCGGGAGGCTAGCCCAGGTGGAACGGCCGCGCGCTGCGAGCGAGAGAGCGAGGAGCTGCTGGCGCTGCTGCTGGCGCTGCTGCTGCTTATTGCAGCCGCCGCGATCCCTGGGCAGCCTGGCAGCAGTTACGCGGACGCGGCGCCCGTTGCAGGAGAATGGCGAGCGCTGAGCAGATTGTTGCGCATCAGGGCAGCAGCTGCGCCTTGGCACGCCGCTAGCAGGCTTGGGATTGCTTGGATACGGAGGGCACGGGAGCGCCGCGCTGCTTGATGCTCGGCATTTCGTAGCGCGCCGCCGCTTGCGGTATCCCCCCCCCAAATTTAAGGTGGATTTTAACCTTTTGGTGCTTAATCTGAGCGCGCAGCTCTGGCGCCCAGCCCCGGCACTGGCTCTCACCCTCTCACTGGCCCTCGCCCGAGCACTGGCATTGGCACTCGCACCCTGCACCCGCACCAGAGCACCCGTCCACCAGCAGCCCGGAGGAGCAGCAGCAGCAGCGCGCCCGGCCACCACGGCGCTCGTTGCACACGAGCGTCAGCACCGGCTGCACACACATGGCTGGCCCTCGTCCTTTGTCCCTCGTCCCGCCTGCTGCTGCTGCTGCTGCTGCTGCTGCTGCTGTGCCGTGACGAGGCCACCAGCAGGCTGCCTTCCTCGAGTACGCTACCCTACCCTACGCTACCCTACCCTACCCCATTGTAAGCACGCCCAGCGGCGCCAGGGCCCAGCCGCACGCACGCACGCCGCACGCAGGCAGGCAGGCAGGAAGACGGACAGGCAGGCGCGACGCGAGGGAAACGCCGCGAAGCTAAAATAAAGCTGATCCACACGCCGCGGCCCTCGCTATCATCAATGCGCCACTTCAAGCAAGCCAAGGCCGATCCATTCCCACGATTCCCACGCGCCTAAGAAAAGACACATTCCTCCCCATGCACCACCCTGCCTTCCGTCAATCAGCTTTTATCCGCGCCGCGCCCGCCCAACACCGCCTTTCGCACCTTTCTCTTGGCTGCGCCCTTGGCTTCGACACAAGGTGACCAAGACTTCCCGTGCCCCCATGTGCGTGCCCGACCCGCCGGCTTGACCTGCAACAAAACTGCTTCCGCCGCGCTCGCCCTCGCAACCTCTCTCCTCATCTCCCTGCCCGCGCGTTGCGCGCTCCAGCAAGCTGAACGTCGCCGTAAGTGCAATCTTGCAACTCTATTCCGCCCGCCTTGTTTCATCGCTCCCGCTGCCTCCCGCGCGAGGAATATCGTGGTCCAAGCCTTGGCCCCAGTCCCAGTCCCAGCCCCAGCCCCAGCGCCCACCGTATCCGCACGGCCATGTCGCGCTTATTGTTGGCCCTAATTATGGTTCTCTGAGTCAACTTAAATCCATTCTAGCTCGCTTCCACCGCGCCTTGGCTAACGCTCGGTGTTTCTGCAGCTGGCTTAACCGAAACTTTATATCCTTTGTATCCCGGCTCCCGTCTTCCCTTCCTCTTCCTCTTTTACAGCTTTTCGCCAACCTCCCAGCGCGCGCGTCGGGATACATGTCCGCCATGGAGACATATCACGGCCACGTGCGCACCCCCAACGATGCAATCATCCTCTTCGAGGCCTGTCGCACAGGCCTGCTGCCCCGCGTGCAGCGTCGCCTGTCCGAGAAGGAGCGCCAGCAGATCAAGTCCGGTTCGGTCTTCGTCTGGGACGAGAGGGAAGCCGGCATGCGCAGGTGGACCGATGGCAAGTCGTGGAGCGCGAGCAGAGTATCCGGGAGCTTCTTGACCTACCGCGAGATGGAGGGCAAGCGAGGTGGAAATGGCTTTCCTGCAAAGAAGTCGAGCACCAAGTCCGACAGCGGCTCCAAGGATGGATCAGACGAGGATGGACCAGACGGTTACCGGTACAAGCCTGACGGCTTGATGAAGCAGTCCTTCAGCATCACCACTTCCCAAGGCCAGCACCTCCACCTGATCAGCTACTATGCGCGGTCCAGCCCCACCGCCAACGTTCTCATGCAGCCTTCGCAAGATCCAAGTAAGCACACACATAACTCGTGGGCGAGTTGAAGCATTTATCCGGCATTCAAAGCGCAGACCATGGCGGCGAATGAGCCCGGTTTTTGCTACAGCTCCCTCAGCTGTTCATCGAGTCCTAGCTAACAGACAGCAAGGCCTCCGCCATATCCGCCCCCAGAAGGGCATGTACCCCGAATCCTCAGTCAATGAACAATCAAATGTCCCTGCGGTAACAAGAGGACCAATGCCTGGCTCACCCTACACAACTGCACCGCATGTTGGTTCCCCCTACGCAAGAGCAGGCGCGCCGCTTCCGCCCTACGCCATTCAGCTCCCGCCTGGCACCTGGCCACCAACTCCTCAAGGCACTCCGCCCTACTCGCCATATCACGCCCCTCCAGCCGGCTATCTTGCACACTCTCCTCACCCGTACTACCACTATCCTCACCCAGGTTACCCAGCCGGAACTGTATTTGATAGGCCTCCACCTGGACTTCCTCCGCCGCCACCAATTGCCAACGGCCATCCTTACGCACAGCCTCACCTGGCTCCTGCTGCTCACCATCCTCCCAACGTCTCGCCGCGTGTCCAGCAAGCCGCCCACAGCGGTCCTCCTTCAGCTGCCCCCGGACTTCCTCCGCATCCGTACGCTCAAATCGAGCCCCCCCAAGCCCGACCGGCGCTCCCAGCTCCTGCTACCTCTGGCCCGGAGCTTCCACCGGTCAATACCACATCCGCGCCAACCACCAATGGTGCAACGGCAACCCCGCAGGTTCCCGCCCCAACCACGAATGGCCAGGCAGAATCGCAAAGACCCACATCTGCGGAATCGCAGCCGCAACCCGCCGCGTCCGAGACAAATGGCAGTGCACCGCCCCAGGCCAAGACTTTCCCAAGCATCCACGCGCTTGTCAATGGCACAACGGACTCGACAGAAAACAAGAGTGACGCAAGTGCGACCAGTCGCCACGGCAGCCGCAGCCCCAATAGCGCGCTGCAACATGTCAAGGACCGGAACTCCGGATACGGCGAAGACTCCAAAGCATTAAGAAGTCTCGACAAGGCCTTCATGGTCAGATGATCTTTGAAGAATCGGACGTCTCTGTTGCGTTTCACATCGTGGCAATGCTAGGCGCACGAACTCGGTTCCACTTCCGTGTCCAGTTCGGTCATCCCCGCCCAGCATCTCTCATTCGGCCCACATTTTTTCGAGAAAACGATTCGATGCACATGGTGTTCTTGGCGTCACAAAGCGGGGAAAGTCAAACAGGAAGCGGCGTTTTTCTGTTTCTTTTGTATTGATTTCTTATTTTTCCTCTGTGTTTTTCTTCTATCGCTAAACACTTGCATGTCTCGGGACAAACGGTTGCATTCGGACTGGCGTTCCTGTCATTTCCAAAACTCGTGCCTCTTTTCTTTGCACGAGAACGGCGTTCAAGGGTTCTGTTTTAACGGGTTTGACCCGATTGCTTTCTTTTACTTTACACACAACGCGTACGCAGTGGAAGGTTAACTGTGATTTCTTGCAAAAACACACATCGGTTTGCGATTTGCTCATGCAGGCACTACCGGCATGCAAAGGAAGTATCCTTGTAGGACTAGCTGTTCCTTCAAGCTCTAGATACTCCTTGTCGGACACGTGTGCTTGTTCCATACTCCTCGTACGGTAACAGTCTACACGTACATAGCCAATGAAGAGAACGCGAAAGTATAAAAAAAAAAATGGAAATGCAATTCAAAACGAGAGGCCGACCGATAGTGACACGACTACGAAGAGTGTCCTGTTCTTTACATGTGGACGGCGAGATCGCCGATCGTCGAGACTTACTCATCTTAGCTTGTTTCTCCATTCTAAAACACTTCAGACAGACGCAGGGCACGAGAGGAGGCTTATCGGGATTTTTGGTCCATCCTTCACTCCTTCCCGCTTGACTGGTACCTGCCCGCGGGGCAGGGAGCGTTATGGCCGAAGGGGTTAGGAAGCGTGTGCATTCGTACTCGGAGTTTTGTGACGTATCACCAGTTGTATACGAACAAAACTAAAGGCAGTCCGCATGCGGTTTGCTGAGCGACCCATGCGCTTGTAGGGCTACTCGTATCGCACAGAAGCACTTTAATGGTAGACAATACAGGTTACGAGATTTCTTGTGGCGGCGGCCGTTTCGTGAAATCTTAATGTCTTTATTTCGCACGCTGAATTCGGCCGTCTTCCAGTCCTCTTTCTCTTTCTCGTAGCGAGTAAATATGGGGGAATAGAAACGGAGGAAAGTACGTGTGTATGTACGTCTATGCTTCTCCTTCCTCTTCCTCTTCCTCTTCCTCTTCTCCCCCTTCTCCCTTACCTCCCTCAACCCGTCCGTTCCACCGCCGGACACCTATCCGACGCGTTCCGCCTCCCTTCCGGACACGAGAATAGAAACACACAAACGACCCTAAAGCTAGGCAGCTAGACGTACGCCACGGCTTATAGCTTCGCCTCCTCCTTGATCTCGCCGACCTTGAGCTTGGGCGCGTACTTCTTCAGCACGCCCTCGTTGTGGTACTGTACAGCGCGAAGACAAACAGTCAGCCATCCCAATCCCTGCACATCTCCTTTCCCAACCCACCCGAGACTAGGCGGGGGGCAGGGGCGTATTGTTTTACCTTCCAGAACTGCTTGCTGGCGTCCTTGCCGCCGACGCGCTTGAGGATCTTGGCGCCGCCCGGGTGCTCGTCGACGAACGAGGCCAGCGAGTAGACGGACCCGTCGATGATGATGTACAGCCCGTTGTCCACCGTGCTGTGCGAGGCCACGTCCTTGGCCGTGAAGGATTGCGACATCCTTTTTGTTGGTTGGCGTTGGTTTTCTTTTTAAAAAAATTTTTTTTTTCCCACAGGAGGCCTCGGCCGATGTGCGACGGGGTTGGTACGGTGGGGTGGGGTGGGGTGCGGACGCTACTTTTCGTGTTAGTTGTTGGTGTGGTTTGGTGCCGGCGCGCGGAATCCGTGGGGGAGTCGGGCACGCGAGCAGCTGCGAGGAGCGCAAAGGTAGAAGTAGTTTCGAGGTGTGCTGAGAGGGAGGAAGCGGAGAGGCGGTCAGGACGGAGTTCTATCGCTTTCGTCGGCCGTTGACTTAAAGGTGGTGGTTCGGCAGCTTGGCTTCGCTCATCCAAACCCTCCCCCCTCCTCCTCCTCCTCCCCCCCAGACTTGCGCCGTCGGCAGCTTTCTGGGGAGGAAAGTGGAGTGAGATGAGCCGAGGTTCGCGGAGTCCTGATTACGGGAGCGGAGATCTGGGGGCTGTGATTGGTTGGAGCAGGACGGAGACCGCGGCACTTTTGCCTCTTGATGAGTTTCTTCGGCAAAGCGCGTCCAGTAGATGTCCATACTGGTACAGAGCATCTGGTATTCCGTTTGTAGTATACATTTTTCGTGAGTTCATGGTGCTGGTTGCCGGAGCAGGTCAGCATTCGGGAATTCCTTCCCGCTGCCTCTCGGACTTGGAGAGGGAAGCGATCGGTCGGCCCAATTCCGTCCGAAGCGCGGAATGGCACGTCTTCGAGAAGAAAGGTGACCAAGCACCATCATCCATCACCCTCTCGAGCAACTAGCTACCGGTAAGGCTGACGGGCACGTCAGGTGAAACGAAGGTAGCACGGGTCTGAGAAAGAGCTGAGGGAGCATTATGCCTTGCGAAACGGGCCTGCTGCTCCAACCGAGCACTCCTGCAACTGGAGCGGCGCGTATGTACGCATGGCAAGTAGCTCAGCTTACGTACCCGCTACGCGTTGCCCGCCTACGTAAGATCGTCCCTGTTCGTCGACTGCGTGCTTCCGAAAGGGAACCCTTCCGCGATCGAAAAGACAGCCCCATCGGCAAAAGTCTTGGCTGTGTTTGATCTGCCTCCTTGGTGTGCGGCATATGGCCAACAGACGGCGCCAGCTGTTCAATATGCCGTTGTTGGTGGGAAAACCGCGGAAATTTACGGTCTGCCCCGGCATCCACTGCGAGAGGGACGGACGGCTACCATTGTGAGACTTGCGCTGATCGGAATAGAGGAAGGATTTATGAGGCTGTTTTGCGAGGATGTTCTGAATGCCGTGCTGTATGATCTGCAATTATGAATAGCTTGGCGGTGTTTTGAGTCTTCCAGAGGCAACTGCTGTCGAGGTGGCTTGTTCTACCCACGTCGTTACGCTTCATGCGGACCTGTCCGAGATGCGTCCCGTCTCTGACCGTTAGAAAGCCACCAGCGTCTGGCTTTTGTTGCTAATCCCGAGCTCCGAGCTTGCGCACCGACAAAGCATACGTTACCATGGCGTGTTCATACCAATGCCGAGCATTCTGCCGTGCGAGGAGTGTGCGCTGCGTCTTGAGATGGCCTCGCTCCTGGCATTCGCTAGCCCCATGTCAAGTCGAATGGTGCTTCGGCCAGGGATGCCAGACGGGTCCCAAACTTAAGCGTCGTGGGCCGTTGGAGCGTACGTCCGGCAGCGCCGAGATATTGATGTCCATTTCCAGCAATCGCGTCCGGATTAGGTGTCAGTCTCCAACACACGCCTGGCTGGTCGGCAGAGGGCTCACTTCAATGCCCGCAGCGCCCCGGTGGACTTAGCTCAAACTGCAGATATGCGGCGTGGCCCTGTGCTCAGAATAGCTTTCTCGTCGAACTATTCATGAACCCTTGCCGCATTTCCTTGTGCTCCCTGTGCCAAGTCTCTGGATCGGTGAAGTTAGACCAGATTATACCTCTAGGCTTGGTTCCCGAAGTGGTGGAGAAACAATGTCGTTGTCCTTCTGGTCGTAGGATGGCCTCCGTACATCTTGTGGTAGCAGTTGATAATGCGGTGCTGCTATTTCCTTGTCCGAATCCCGCGAAAATCCAACTCAATGGCACGATGATTATTAGATCGTGTACCAATATACCTCCCCGAACATCATTGCTACATCAAGAATGTCCAGGTTGTAGTCGAGCTACTCCAATCGAACAGCAGCAGGAACCCACTCGCTGCGCCATCCCTTGCCACCATCCATTGCTTATGTGAATATGCCACGTCGATGCTCTTCGTACCCCACACTCTTCGTAATTGACGTCCGAACAACCTTCAAATAACCTTAACGCTTCGCCGAAATCTCGGTATTCCACCCATCAAGCTTTTCTAACCTTCGGTACACAACCATCTCTCAAGATTTTAAAGTTGAATAATTCGTCTCTGGTTAACAACCCCCGTCTCATCTTTTTTTGTATTTAAGCTCAACACTTCTTTAGCCTTACGGGATAAGATTTCCCTACTCTCTTGGCAACCTTTTCTTGTCACCATCGCCACCACTTGAGTCGTTCGAGGGTCAAGCGTGTTTCACGAAACTGCCTACTACCATACTTGTTTCCAGAGTTAACTCGCCGCGAGTAAGGCGGGTTTTTCCGTTACCTTTGATGGTATGCTCATGGTGGGCTGCGAAGTTTGTACCTGTCCTTTCCGATTTCCTGGATCAAGGTCACTTGCGTAATTGAGGCTTACTTGAGCAGGGAGCAGCCATGGTACTGAGACTGTAGCCTGAGTTCGTGTTCGGCATGTGAAACGAAGCAGTCAGCCCACAATTCTAAGTTCTTGTCTACCCATACAGCGTGATCGGGAACCTCGAAAGTTTAGCAGCACGGTCCTCGACATTCGCACTAAACCTACCTTCGCATATTGCCTACAAAATAGTCAGCTACTTGGTATCGACTCTTAGAGTGACTACAGGCTGTTAGCAAGGATGGCGGAATTCATCTCGCCGCAGCTTGCGAAATGCGGAAACCGAGTCCACAACCCTCGCTTAGACTCGAAGAGCTTCTGAAAGAGAATAAAACGATAGATGATCACAACCCTGCTCTCTGGCGACAGAGATTGTGACGGAAATAGGATTGAGGCTACACTGTGTACAGAATTAAACTGTACGTGAGGTGGCAACTTGCTCCAACACACACTCTATAACTTAGTTGAAAATAATCGCTCGGATTCCGGAACCTCGAAGCTCCAGGTGGTAAATGGGAGCTCTTGACTAAAATTTTGGTGCCCAACGTGAATGTAGAAGTCTAGTTCTCGGGAGCATAATGCCGAGTCATCCTCTTCACGGCAAAACCACAGAGAAGGATTTACTGATTGACTATGGGTGACTGGGCTGGATTAGTCACTCGTCTATGGATGAGAAGCCTAATATACGTTAGTAATGGAGATTTTCACGAGAAATACGCCCTTCTGCGCCATTTTGATAATCTCCGGCCTCTCTTCTCTGTCACATGTGGGCACAATTGCGGACCAAAACTACGTCTTTCGATAACTCATGAAACACTGAGTAATTATCATCAATCCGCCCTCCAGGGATTCTTCAAAACGGATGCAACACCACTATCTTCAAAATCTCCAAAATATCAGAAAGTATAACTCATATTCAGGATCAGGAGACTACCACCGTTTCACGCACGTTCTTGGCGCTCGAGTCTCATTTCCGCAAATTGGAGCAACACAGTATCAGATCACAAGGGAACAAGAGGTTATGATACCACCATATTGAAAATAATAGTTGCACCGAGTGGGAAGGATAGCTGCACTGATAACTCTTGAAGACAGGCCAACATTCTATCTTCCCGGATTGTAAGTTCCACGTACCAGCCATCTTTCCAGGAGGTGGAGAAGCCCGAGTCCGTAAGAACATCCCGCGCCAGAACGATATAAGGGAATCGATCCTTTTCACCCTTCCAGCATATCTAGCCGACGAAGTATTGTGCATCGTATAGATGCCCGCTACACCAGACCTTTCTTTTCTTGTCATTAGTATAGCTGCCTTGCCTTGTACAGAAGTAATCACGCTGTAGAGTGTGACTCAATCAACTGCTCGGTGCTGAGGAAACCTAATAAGGGAATATAAGTTCATTGACCATCACCCGAGCTGTCCTCAACGTTACCCTTTTTGCTTTCATCAATTGTACCCCTGCTACAAGCGCAGGCTCAGGTCGAGAGCATCTGACATTGCCCGCACGATTCTGCACTTTCGTATTCCTCACTGTTCCCAGCAATCGAACTTGAGATCCTACAATATATCTGCTTTTATGCAGCTGGGAAACATAGACGGACCCTCAATCTACTGTCACTGGAGCCGATGGAAGTCCCGTACATCCGTCTCTACCTGGTCCAAGACAGCCATGAGTGAAAGGCAAATTAGAGAAATATGTATAGTTTGGCATAGAATGCCAGTGGATAGTCACAATACAAAGCTTCATACTATTCATTTCAACCATATATCATCCGCAGACGTCTCCAAAGATGGAACCACCACCTTTACTCACCTTTACTTACTTTCCCTCATTCTCACTTATAATTACTTACCCTCACTTGCCCTCACTTACTCTCACTTACCCTCACTCGTATTCACTTACCATTTGTACGCTCACTCCCAATACTCACTATCACTTATCCTTACTCACCCTTACTCACACTTACTCATTTGTTCTTATGCTGTGAAATACCTCCCCGCCATCACTGCATTTTGATTTAGAGTCGCCATGCTATCCTGCAAGAATAGCCGGCAACATTAACTTTCTTTAGTTACCCGTATAGCTCGCCTCGTAAAATGCCACTCGTCGGATCTAGTAGCCTTATCTAGTGTCTTGTCTAATATGCGTTGTCGAGCTGTCGAGTATGTCTATATTACTTATCGAATAACAGGGCACGTCTATATGCTAGTTAGTTCGCTTATATTTTCTAGCATTAAGCAAGCTTGAATAAACAATAGAGTCTTACTTTTGTGCACTTATATTATTTTATAATCAGTCGCCGTCCCGTCGGATAGAGACGTCACGGTTACTAGGGCTGGTATATTGTAGGTCTCTCTCTCTTTCCCAAGAGACCCGATGCGTCCTCGGTAGTCAGCATCCCCTGTGCTCTAGATTGGTAAGAAAAAAAAAAACCCTTATCTAGTCATATACACATTATGCTGAATGGTAGTACCTCTTCAATTATGCCCCATAGCTTTGTAGTCGATCATAAGAGACTAAACACAAGATGTTAAAGGAGCTTCTAACACACGAAAATACCGTTGTGCAGACATCTACAACCCCTGGACTCATCATCACTACGACGTGATGGGGCCTTGGGGGGGCTGAAAAACTGATCGGATTCTTCGGTTCCCCTAGTGTCGTCGCATTCGTTTGACTACTGCTGAGAAGCGCCGTTCGAGATAGAAGGAAGGGGGCCATTGAGAGTCTTGTACTCGTACGACAACTGTCGAGATGTGTTCCACTGCAACACAAGTGGTTGGTTTCATCTGTCCACTTACGCCGGGTCGTAACCAGAGAATAGGATTGGAACAGAGATGTATTTTAATAGGACACGACTCTAACGAATTTTCTTCAGCGCTGGTACATCGAAGAAACCAACTTCTTATAGAGGCCGTGGTCTCGTTCAAAAAGGCCGGCGATTAGGCGATAGTAATTGCTTCGGAAGTTGGTTTTGGTTGGACACCATCCAATATATTTCTCATTGCGGATAAATGGTAGTCCTTTCGAAGTACTAGACAAATCACCCTTGTAGGATACGGGCCGGGCAATATTCAAAATCCCGCAAGAAACCAAAGGGGATTCTTCAAATCTTCATGGCAACGCTAAATTGGTCAATATCACGCCGGGAACTAGATTGGGGGCTATTTCCATGGTTGCCCTCCCGTGCAACTGAAATCTTGAAATCTTGAATACCTACATAAATATACACAACGCTTCTCTAATCCAGGACACCGTCCTTCCTGAAAACCTCCGTGCTCCACTTCTCTGAGGTCAACGACGTCAATCCTTTTGCGGGCTCGCATGTGTCCCTTCCGCTCAGCGGGCCAGGAGCGGGGATCTTGACGCCATTGGCGGTGTAGGTACGGCCCTGGCCCTCGCTGGGGGTCTGAATGCGGCTATCGGCCTCGCCGGTGATGTGGATGGTGGAGGTGGCCAGGCCGTCGGCGCTTCCGGTGCCGGTGGCCTTGGCAGCCTCGCGCAGGGCCTTGAGCAGCGACTTGGTCGTCTCCGGGGTCAGGTCCTCGTAGTAGTCGTCGTTGATCTGGACCATGGGGGCGTTGGCGCAGGCGCCCAGGCACTCGACCTCGGTGAAGGTGAAGAGGCCGTCCTTGGTGGTGTGGCCCTGGGTCACGCCGAGCTCCTCCTCAATGGCCTTCATGATGCCGTCGCTATCCCGGAGCATGCAAGGAGTCTGCCATTCCATCCGTCAATATCCAATTCATCGTATTCATCCTTTCCGACATACCGTGGTGCAACATTGGACGTGGAAGCGGCCGACGGGCTCGCGGTTGTACATGGTGTAGAAGGTAGCGACCTCGTAGACGCGCATGGGCGGCATCTCGAGGATGCGGGCGACCTCGTTCATGACGCTGATGCTAGTAAAGCCGTGTTGGCGCTGGCCAAGGTCGAGCAGCGGCATGACGGCGGCCTTCTTGTACTGGCTGGGGTAGCGGGTGAGGATCTCCTGGATGAGCTTCTCATTCTGCTCATTGAACTTGAAGGGTATCGATGGGTTGTTCTCGGGGGTGTCTCTATGCTGCAAGCAGGAGCGAAAGCAAGGTCAGCGCGATGGCATTGGCGGTGGTGGCGGTAGCTGTGCGGCGGACAGCCGGGATGCGGGCTACGTACGACAGCGAGGGACTCGCTCCGGGCGCGGGGTGTGGCGGAGAGGGCGCGCCATTGGGGCCTGGCAGCCCTCCTGGCGACGCGCAGGCTCGACCGCAAAGCGAACGGGGTCAGCTTGGAGGCCATGGTTGTGGGGGTGGGTTGAAGTTGCGCTTGTCGGGCAATCTACTTTGACGTCCTCGATTCCAGCCTTGGCGCCCCGGCCGTCGCGCCGCCAGCCAATCACGCACCGCCAGAACAAAGCAGCTTTGAAATGCTTGCGCCCACGACGTCGCTCGCACCCTTCATCACAACCTCCGCGTTTCGTCACTCCAGCAGCGCCCTTACCTTGGCGCGTTCGAAGAGATTGTCCGCATCCCGCTCGGCTACATCAATTGGGCAGCGATGCACATGCAGTTACTTTCACACACCACATGCCACCTCTATCACCGCATGCTCAACTAGGCATGTCGATCACCAACACGACGGGTTTCACCATGCGAGCTGCTCTAACTTACATCACCAAGAATATTGGAATTTTGGGTCCAGAGAGCGCTTTATGACATGTGCAGTACCGAGGCTGGAAGACACACGGACTCAAACAATAGTTTCAACCTTGGAGTCGTATGATCTTTCTTCTTTATTCACGAATCAGGACGCATCGACATATCAAACTCGAGATACCACCTTTCTGCAGCCCACCGTGGTACCTACGCTAGTAGGATCCTGCCGAAGCCACCATTCTACCAAAATGCCACCTCATTCGCTGCCTCCAACGTTGCAAGATCCAGTGCGGAATTCACCACGAGATCGCCCCTGAATTCAGAGTTTGGACCTTACAGTAGCGCTGCAAAATACGAAGTGCATCTTGTCACGATTCTCTAGCCTCTGGACTCGACGGTCACAAGGCCAGCAGAGACCATCGGCTCCAGGGGTCGGACCGACAGGCCACGTTGTGTGGCGATCTATACCGGCGCCTGAAAGAGACGGACATCTGTAGTTGACTGTGGTGTGTGGAGCTTGTGCTCAGTAGTTACGCCAAAACCCCCCGGTGTCTTATCTTGGCGTTTTCGTCTAAAGTTGCGTGTCTCTGGCCGTAATAGTGATGGACTCTGACGAGCCGGCGTTTCGTCTGATGACGTACCTTTTTTTAACAGCTCCCTGCTCTTCACCAGTACTTCGCAGTCAAGCAAAACGCAATCTGCGCACCCAGCACAGCCACAACCCAGGGGTCACTTTGCGGCGTTCTCGCGGGACGGTCCTGTCGAGCTTTGCTACAGCGATTCATAGCAACTGACGGGTGGGTGACAAGGAGCCGTGGTGATGCAGCAGGCCGGAGCCAGAACCGACAGATGCAAATTCACAATCTCGACACGGATGCCGGCTGTTGACCCGACGATTGACGAGGCGTGTGGTTCGACGATGGTTACTGGTTCTGCTCGCGCACGCCTTGCGGGCGCTTCTCGGCCTGGCAGTGGATTTGCCGTTACAGCGCCAGGCTCGCTAAGTCGTCTGCACAAAATCGGCCGTAAGCGGCAACCGTTGCTTTTGTGCGGGTTGCTGGGGCGTCTCGTACACAGCGGAGGCATTCAATCCTGCGGCGGGCTAACAATGGGCCGCAGCGGATGACGGATGATCGCTCGCTTGCGGTTGCACAGCCTCGCACGGGGAGATCGGGAAGTCCTCATCGTCGAGCCTCTGAGGACGCGGAGATTCGAGATCTGCAGCGTTGGGCGGCTCTGGGGAGCTATGGTGGTGCTGGATCAGTCCATTGTGACGTTTCCGGGCGGCGTCTAGCGGCGTCTACTGCAGTGCGAGATATACGACGGCAGACGGCGCCTGTAGGGCGGCGGGCGCGACGTGGATGGCTGGCGACGGTTCTTGCCGGTAGGCCCCGGAGTCGCTCATCCGCAGGGGCCGAGTGGCCGAGCGGGCTCGCTTGCTCCCAAAACGGGAACGCTTGCGAACTTGAGACGCCGCCTCTACCACTCCTGCTGCACTTCGGGGCGCGGGCCTCGGTGCATCCGCTCTTCCTCTCCGCTGCCGCAACGCCGCACGCCCGGGAACCTCCAGCCGGCGTGCTGATCTCGTGCAAGGATCCGGATTTTCCTGGCCCGAAACCACTCACCATGACCTCCCGTCTTGAGACGCCCAAGCTCCTCTGCTCCCCGTAGCTTTCGACCTCTGCTCATTTCGGCATCGTCAGCGTTCGTCTGTTCTTGCTCCGGGTGCTGGGCCGCAGGGTTATTTTCGGAATATCCCACCGTCGCCGTCGCGCGTGCGAGGCCTCCTTCGCGGCCACGCTTCCTTAGGCAGCAAGCTTGGATCCCGCGGGTCCGCTCTTCCCCTGGCCGAGCACGGCGACCCTTCACTTATACTTATACCTCGCGCCACGGCGGGTGAGGCATGCTCCTTCGTGGGGTGCCCTCTCTTCCGCTTGCCCCATTTGGTGAACCTTGCGAGCATCCGCACATCCCCAAACACTGACCATGGTCTATACCGGAAAGCCGAGTCGTGGGTGCCAGACCTGCAAGACGCGTCGAATCAGAGTACGTCCTCTCCTACTTTTGGCTGTCCTTGCGAGCCCTGAACCACCGGCTGCCCCGCATGTCCCCACGATCCGCAACCGGTGCTTTCTGTCTTATTGAGAATGCGTCATGTTAATTGATCGCAGTGCGACGAAGTACGCCCCTCATGCGGTAACTGCAGGAAGTCAGGCAGAACCTGCCCCGGCTTTCCTGACGAGTTCGACCTCATCTTTCGAAACGAGAATGCCGCCGTTGCTCGCAGGACCAAACGGGCTGCGTCGAAACAGAAATCTAGCCCCTCTGGTTCAAATGCCAACTCCTCGCCAAGGTATGTCGTCCTTCAACTGCCGTAGCATCAAGGCTGCCCTCGACCTGTTCTGTTCTGCAGCATGGTTTCAGACTGGCATTGCCCCTGGCATACTATGCTCGTCCACGTGGATTTCACAAGGAATTTAGCAGCTGCCAGAATACTCAGTGACGTCATGCCAACCTGTCCACTCTGTGTTGACGTTACAGAACCTGGATTTAGGCAATGGACGCTCGATATCGTTACGCTAGCTAATACTCTGTAGTGCGGAGTCGCCTAAACAGTCTTCGAATGAAGAGGAAGCTTCCCTACCCGTCGTGAAGCAGACCGGAATAACACCCACATGGAGCGACTCCCGCGTATTTCCCCCGGAAAGCTCTCTGCTCAACGCTTTCTTCGCGTTAAGGGGGTTCGCTATACCCCATGGCCTCCAAATATCAATAGAAAACCAAGCCACCGCGTTCTTCTTTCGGAATTTCGTCCTTCCAACGCCGCAAGCGGAAAGCGCCAGAGGATTTTTCGACCTCCTTGTACCATATTACAACGCAACCCCGGAAGCGTCACCGTTACACCTTGCAACTCATGCAGTGTCTCTGTCAGTCCTCGGGAATTATCCAGGCCGGGCTCCCATGATGAGGGAGGCTGCGCGATTTTACGGTCAAGCGCTGCAGAAAACGCAGCAGGCATTACAGGACCCTATACAAGCGAAATCGGATGAGGTTCTGCTCACTATCATGATGTTTGTACTCTACGAGGTATTTCAAAACCACAAACGCCGCCTCATGCAAGTCGCTGCGTCATCATATATTGAAGAGTTCAAGACTTGTGTAATACCATTTCATCAATTTATTATTCAGCATGTACTGATACGACGTCAGTCTGTAACCGGAACAAGCGAGTCCATTTCCGCCTGGGCACACCATATCGACGGCGCCGTTACTTTGACCAAGCTTCGAGGTCCGCAACAGCTAGAGCAAGAGTCATCACGAAAGCTTTTCCAATCAGTCAGAGGCATGATGGTATGCTAAAGCCGTCCGCATCGTCAATCTGGATACTGACTCGCGTAGTTAACAAACGCCATGCAACAATGCAAGCCGGTCGAAGAATTTCCTGGCATCCCCGGATGGGCCGTCCAGGAAGAGAACCCTGCCAATCGCCTCGTCGTCATCTCCATGGTCCTCCCAGCACTACGATCACGCGTCCGCGCCTTGATGAACAACAAAGTCCGCGGTGACAAAATCGCGGAAGCATGGTCCCTCATTGGTGCTGCCCGCAAAGTCGACAGTGACTTACAGGAATGGGCGACATCTCTCTCGGACTTCTGGGCGCACAGGACCGTCGGGTACACATCGGAAATGCCCTCAGATGTGCGCCACGCCGACCGCTGGATCGGCCCCGTCCATGCGTATGCGGACGTCTGGACCTCCCACATCTGGAACGACTACCGCATCACGCGTGTATTCACGCTATCTATCATCATGGCCTGCTGTTCCGTCATCTCGCCCACCTCGGCCGATCTTTCCGTCAAGGCTCTCCTCGCCAACACACATTTCATCACGCAGGGCCTTATTGATGATCTCTGCGCCAGCATCCCCTTTCACATGAATTTCGACCTGCAAGAACGCGCCATCGAGGTCGGACAGGACCGGGAATGTAAGTCTTTCCTACCCCTCTCTTCCCCTCAGCAATAGCAAAGCCCGAAAAAAGGAAGAGAAGAACCCGGCGCTGACTATTGTCACAGCCGCCGAAGCCCTCGGCGGCTTCCTCCTCGTCTGGCACGTCTTCGTCGCCGCGAACGTCGAATGCATCCCGGAGCGCCAGCGCCTGTGGCTGCAGGGACGCCTCCTTCACATCGGCCGCGAGTTCGGCGTCTCGGAGGAGCAGATGCTCGGCATGGCCGAGCGCCACATCCTTATGCACGGTGACACACCCAATCTGCAGGCGCCGAACTTCTCCATGCTGGATGTTACTAGGAGCGCGGGCGGCGGCTGCGTGCCGCTGACGGTCGGAGATGGGGTGATGAGGGGGGATGCTGCGTTTGGGGGCGAGGCGAGCAGTGATCCTGGCTCGTGGCAGGGGAGAGTGGATGAGGTGATGGAGGAGGGAGCGGGTGTGATGGAGACCGGCAGGGTGGTCGAGCAGGTGTGAAATTTCCCGAATTTTTCAAGCCTTCGATTACCCTCCTGCTCCGTGAGGGTAAGCCTTATCTCGGTGAAAGGCAACTAAAATACTGATTCCGGATTCTTTCCACGGCTTTAGGACCCGAGCGACCCTTCTTCTACTACGATTTCTTTGTCGGTTCAGGACCGTTTGGAGGCGAGCGTGCTGTCGTCGCTGCAGAAGAAGTCGTCGCCACTACCTGAGCATGTGTGGGATGCATGCAATGGTGTCAATTGGCCGACTGGCTTGATCGGACTCGTAGGGTGGAAGGACATGAAACTGGCGAGGATGTATTGGGAGAATAAACTTGAGTGAGGACGGGTTCGGCAGAGGTTCTGGATTGCTCTGGAGAGGACCTGGTCTGGAAACGCCTGGAATACCGCTCATCTACCGTGGAGGAAACGGACTGGGAAGCGCCTCGGAGTCGGATCAGAAGCCATACCTACTCTCTCGGCTCGCCGAAATCAGACGAGTCGCCCGATACATCCCAACACTCTCTATCGAATGGCGACCAGAGAGATAACAGCGCAAGAATGAGGGAGTACTTGCACAGAGTGGACGATACGGTATCAAGGCATCCTGGCATAAGACGATGTTGGATGAATATTGCCTTATTTCCTGTACCGAGGATTCAATACAGCAGTAGAGGACAAGCGACTTCACCGTTCGGCACACCGAATAAGGACTATCCCAGACATATCGCAGCAGCAATACTATCTTCACCACGTGTCGGGCAGTCGAAGCAGTCCCCCGGATGCGGTTGTCATCAACACTGCGGAACACCTGTGTCCGGACGAATGCCTCATCTCAACCTGCAAACCCCTATCAAGTTCCTATGGTTCAAGCGGCAATCTCTATTCAATCGATAGCATTGAAACGGGTATAATATGCGCGGCCCATTGGAAGAGCTTGCGCTGGGAGATTCAGAAACGAGCCCCAATCGCTAATTCTAATGATAATGACTTTCCGAAAGGTTCGACTGTAAAGAATATACATTTACTTCACAGCTCCTTCTTTACCTCAAACGAGGCTGTAAATAGAGATACAGTAGAACGAAGAATATATACAACCCCAGAATTTCGCGCAAGAATTCAGCCCCCTCAACAACTCCTCCCTCTTTCCCTCCCTCCACAACACCCCTCTCTCATCCTTCACTCCAAGCTCAAGCAACAAGAAACCTCCCTCCTTGGCATGCGTTAACGCCTCCCACCCCGCCATCAATTCATCTATCCCCGCCGACGCCTTCGCCGCGTCACTCACCTTGATGTTGAACCCGACGGGTGGCCTGCACGCGGTCGCCGAGCGAGCTGTGCCAGAGAGCGCCGCTAGGCCCTGAACGTGCGCCCTCTCGAGCGCGTGCGACGACGCGGTGATGTCCCTTAGCTTGCGCGCGCTCAGGCCCTTGGCAGGTTTCGGAGGTGATGCCGGAGCCCCAGGGAGGAGGATCTCCTTTTTGGGCCAGCGGCGTTCGGTTTCAAACGGTCGTATTCGAGGAAAAGGACGATGCTTCCGTAAGTCATATCGAGAGGCTAAGGGGCTGACGCAATAGGAGAGAGCCGTGAGGACTTACCGAGTTCCCATTTCATTCCAGAAGTTCCGGACTCGTTGACGAGCAGGAGGTAGACGTCTCGAAGGCAGTGTTTCTAAGTGCTCGATGCCGACGGAGGGCCACCCAGCGTCAGCGTGCCGGATGATCTTCTCGGCGGCGCAAGCCAAAGTAGAGGCGCTCCAGCCGGCTTGGAGAGGGGCATTGGAACTCTGCACCGAGCGTAGTCAGTGACCGCAACATCTATCAAAAAAAAAATTACACAGCAAACTGTGAGTCCAAGCATTCTTAGGCAGTCCTACCGTATGCTCCATCAGCGTCTCCGCCCAAGCATCCAAGGACTCGATCGCCTTATCCGCACATTCCTGCTTCTCGGCCGCCCACGCCAGCGCCGTCAGGCAGTTCGCGAACGCGTTGAAGCGCTCCGCCGTGTAGCCGACGTCCGGGACAGAGAGGGGCCTACGCTCGATGACCCTGACGGGGCTGGGCTTACGGATCAGCGAGGCCAGTGTCTTGCTCATCACGTCGGCGTAGGCGAGGGTCCATGATTGTGCTCCCGTGGCGGCCCGCTCCCGCAATCAAAGAGAGCTACTCGCCAGGTATGAGGACGCCCGGATGAGTGAAGTTGTCGGGCGCGGCCAGGGAAAGGTTGGCGTTGCTGTAGGTGGGTGCAAGAGCGCTAGACACTTAGATTAGCATCGTGGCTAGGTTGAAGATGAGGAGGCGAGTGGGCGTGAACGTTGTGATAAGTTGAAGGAAAAGACGTTTGTAAGGACAGTATTGTTCGGCAAAAATCCTATCATCACGGCCAGTCAAAGCTCCGTTGAGAGCCTTTGTGAAGACGTGAACTGTGTATAGGATTGGCGCCAAAGTTAATGCAACAGAGAGCGGATGAAGGTGCAAGAATAAGGCAGCCGCAAGCATTTTCACCATATATCGTTTAGTGGAACCACGCGTGGGACGTGCAGGGTGAGAAAGGGAAGTAAAAACAGGCCCAGAGACACATCATGTCAATTCCTCACTAGAGTCGAAGTGTTGACAGCCAACTGCAAAACTATATGCAAAAGAGATCAGGCTCTTATTTGCATTTTCGAAAAGATATTCGGCTTCGAACCAAGTCGTGAATGAATTGAAAAATGTGTGAGTATCATAGTTTATTTTTGGGCCTCTGACTGCCTTTAAAGCTTTTCGACTTAAATGAGAGTATCCTTTACCCAGTATACCTACAGAGCTGCAGGGATTGTTAATGATGTTGAGTTTTGCGTGGTGGAGATAATTACCTGATTCGGTCGGGGCAGATCTACGTTACTCTGAATTACGAATAACCTTAGTCTCCCTTCTACCATACCAACCTCCGGAATAGACTCCACAGCAAACATAATTGTTTCAACATTTCTCGGCGGCCAGGAGAAGAGGGAACAGACCGAAAATATGCAGCCGGTGCTCCCGAAAATCAGAATAGCCGGTTTCTCCGCCAATTAGTGGTTTGCCAGTAGCGTAATTCTGCCATTCGCCAAGAAATATCTATAATAAATCAAACCCTACATAAGAGGGTAATAATAACCCGAACAGTCCCGGGCAAGGCACGAGAAAAAAAAATGGTCAAGATCATTCCTTCCAGTAAGATAAATTCGTCAACAATATGCTCATTCAAGGCGGTGCGCTATTCGGGCAATGGTACACATCTCAGTGCTGAATGGAATACTAATGAACGACAGACCTCTTCAAACATCACATGTGAGCTCAGGAGCATCGTTAGAAAATAATATAGGAAAAAGGAAGAGAGCGAGCGCATGACTGGGGGACACTAAAGTCTGGGACGAGCGTTGTAGTCGGTGATTTGAGTACTCGATACTACTCGTAAGTTATTCGGTGCATGACTAGGCAAGCTGTCCCCTTGCCAAAGCTCCTATTTTGTTCGCTCGAGTGATCAAATATCCGTATTCTCTTTCGACTCCTTCGCTAGAGTTCGCCCGTAATCTCGATTGAGGGTTAAGAAGCAATTGCCAGAACGCAATGTGAACGCCACATGTTCAATACCCAGCCTCCCAAGCAACCCGGTCATGTGGGAATATCCGTCAACGCCTTTTTAGTGCTTCGTCTCATACCCATGCCTCGGCAAGGAAATGCCGTACTCGTGTATCCCCCTTTATCCTTCTAAGCCGTTCCTCTCGGCTTGGCCTTGGCCTCCTTCTTCTCCTTGGCGGCAAGCTTCTGCTTCTTTTTCTTTTCCTCGAGCTTCTGGTCATTCTTCCTCTTCAAGCTTGCCTGCTCCTCGGCCGTCTTGGGCATAGGCTTGAAGAAACCCTCGAGACGGCTCTGCTGTGCTGACTTGAGGTTCTTCTGCAGACGCTGAGCGCCACTACGCACGCGGTCCTCGTTGAAACCCTTCTCTTCGACGAGGAACTTGATCAAGCCATCAATATCTGGAGCGTCCCACTTGAATTCGCAATCAGGATGATCTGCAGAGCGGACATCGGGCTCAAGGAAGAGAAGACGAGCATCCCGGTAGGGCCAGTCCTCCGGAACAGTATACTTAGAGCTGGTTTCGAAGTACTTGACGACACCTTCAAGGTCCTTGTGTTCGCGGATCAATTTTAGGGCGGTGCTAGGGCCGATTCCCTTAATGGGGTCGACGTAGTCGCAACCGAGGAGGATACAGAGATCGATGAACTGTAGCATGTCAGCACCGTAGGTTCCGACTTCAGCGCAGAGTATGCACCTGTTTCCTATCCATCTCAAGCCCCTCCAGGACCTTGTCCAGATGTATTTCCTGAATCGGCTCCTTGCGTTGCTCGCTGAACGTGAGGTGGCGCAGCAGCACTGGCGAGTTGAAGGTGAGCGTATCCATATCCTCCGACGCAGCAGCATAGACCTTGCCAGCCCTCGCCAGCACCGCGCACTGAGCCTCAGCTTCAGTGGGAGCAATGATGTAGGGGATGCCCATGAGCTTCAGCAGGCGTTGGCACTCGGCGTTGTGTTCGCGGGTGACGCGGACGGTGCGTCTCGAAAACTTCTCGACATCCTCGGCGGTACCGGTCTCCTTGGCCTCCTCGTGGGCTTCCTGGGCCTCAGACTTGCGCTGGAACCGCTTGGCGAGCTCGCCGGATTTGAGCTTGGGCGGGGCACCGTCGAAGACGAAGAGCGGCTTGATGCCATTGTCGACCATGCGCAGGGTGCGGTAGAACATGCCCATCAGGTGAGAGGTCGTTTCACCAGTGTCGCTCATAAGCTGCTGACCGTCGGAGCGCACGGCGATCAGGAAGCTGTAGATGCTCATGGAGGCATCGATGGCAACCTTGCGGCCGAACTGGTTCTTGATCTCGCCCGTCTTGATTGCGCCGGGGCAATTTTCGTTGATGACTTGGTAGAGGTGCTTGATGCCCATCTTGGCGACGACCGCGAGCAATGGGCGTTGCAGAAGGGCGTTGTGCGGCGTGCAATTGGCGTGGTGGAGGGCGTTGCGCGGGTGACGTCGCGAGAATGACGCCTGCTCGAAAGTGAAGGCAGGCGCGCCCGCGTCTCGCTCGTCCGAAGCGCGTTCTCAGCCTAGCGCGTTATATGTTCGCGGCCAGCCCTACGTCACCGCCCGGGTCGTCTCGTCTCGTCAGAACCCAGACTGTGATGTGCTCGGTTCGCGGGGCCAGCGGGCCAAGCCGCCGTGCTGCATCTTCTCTGGACTTAAGACGATCGGAAGAGCCATGTGTATGCCGACTTGACTCGGCCTTCTTCATCTCAGCCACATTCCCGCCTTCTGCTCGTGAACGCCTGCCGATTCCGAGCCCGCCCTACTACAATGTCCCCCCTGCGACGCGGGCCTCGGCGCGGAGTCGGCTGCGCACACCTGATTGGTGTGGGGTTGCCGAACCGCCATCATTGTCCCTCTTCTACAACCAGAGAGGTGCCCCCTCCGTTCTTTTTGCACGTTCTTCCTCAGTATCTTTGATATTGTGAAATCGCAATGTTCAGGCCTGTCTCTCGTTACGCCGCAAGGCAATTGGCAGCTTCTGCGCGCGCCGCTCCGCTCGCCCGCCGCAATCTCCATGCGCCTGTGCCGTTCGACTGGAAGGACCCATTGGGTTCCAACAACTTGTTCACCGACGAGGAGTTAGCAATAGCAGAGACTGCTGAATCTTACTGCCAGGAGCGCATGCTTCCTCGCGTCCTTGGTATGCGGAATCGCCAACGTTCGCCCGCGCAGTGCTAACCCAGAAATCAGAGGCCTACCGCAACGAAAACTATGACAAGAAGATTCTGGAGGAGATGGGCGAACTTGGCCTATTGGGAGCCACAATACAGGGATATGGATGCGCTGGCGTCAGCAGCGTCGCGTCGGGTCTCATCACACGCGCCGTCGAACGCGTGGACTCTGGATACAGGTCCGGCATGTCGGTGCAGAGCTCACTAGTCATGGGCGGCATCGAGGAGTTCGGGACACAGGAGCAGAAGGACAAGTTTCTACCGGGTATGGCTAAGGGAAAAATCCTGGGTTGTTTCGGTCTGACAGAACCTAACCATGGCTCCGACCCTGGCTCCATGGAGACTACGGCAAAGCCACACCCTACCAAGCAGGGATATTTCTCGATATCGGGAGCAAAGACATGGATCACGAACTCTCCTATCGCCGATGTGATGCTAGTCTGGGCCAAGCTGGAAAGCACCGGTAAAATTCGCGGCTTCTTGATCGAGCGCGACCAATGTCCTCCCGGTACCCTCGAGACACCAAAGATCAGCGACAAGAATGGTCTTCGAGCTTCCATTACAGGAATGATCCAGCTTGATGACTGCCCCGTCCCCGAAGCAAACATGTTCCCTGACGTTGAGGGCTTGAAAGGCCCTTTCAGCTGCTTGAACTCTGCCAGATATGGTATTGCCTGGGGCACCATGGGCGCTCTGGAAGACTGTATTGCCAGGGCGCGCACCTATGCACTCGAGAGGAAGCAGTTCAAGGGCAATCCGATCGCAAAGTACCAACTTGTCCAAAAGAAATTGGCCGATGCGACCACCGATGCAGCATATGGTATTCTGGCTGCCGCCCAGGTTGGCCGGCTCAAGGATGAGGGCAAAGCTGCACCAGAAATGATTTCCATGATCAAGCGACAGAACTGTGACCGGGCGCTCGTCAACGCCAGGATGTATGTCGATCCGACTCCTTTGGACCGAATTCAGTATACTAACGACATGCTAGATTGCAAGAAGTTTTCGGTGGCAACGCTGTTAGCGACGAGTACCACATCGGTCGGCATGTTGCGAACCTGTTCGTGACACAGACATATGAAGGCCAGAGCGATATTCACTGTGAGTTGCTGTTTCGGTCCAGACACGGGTGCGGCCTACTGACATCTTTCTCCACCAGCGCTCATTCTTGGACGGGCCATTACTGGCATCCAAGCCTTCGTGTAGTTTGGGAATACTGTTGCTTTTCCGGGGAAAGGAAAACCCTAGGCGCTCTGTGTATCACAGCCACACAATAACGCCCTGAGGTCAGAAGTGGGGGTATGGTCGACCAAAAGAGGAGATGACTTGAGAATGTCTCGGTAGCTGTGCAATACAAGCATTCGGACTGCTCCCAGCATCCGCGGTTGGCCGACCTGGGTTCGTATCTGCACTGTTCAAACAAAGTAAGGTTTCATGTAGCATAACGAGGAGGTTCAGCCGTTCGCGGTTTCGGCTAGGGTCCCGATCTTTCTTTTTTTAACACATGCTTTTGCGGGCAGCCAGGTCGATCAACTGACGACGCTGGCCTAAGTAAGTAGGTCGCACATGAGAAAACAAATGAACTGCATCTTGTATCAAAGCGGCTGTGAATTATCTCCTCGCACTGGTGGCGCGGGTGCGACAGCGTCGATAGACACGCCCGCTGACTCGAAACACGGGCGTCCCAACCGGAAAGCTGGGTGACATGGGCGGGCAGCAGCGTCGGCGCAGGCAAACGTGGGCGGTGGCAGGGCAGGTGGGCAGGCAGACGTGACAACAGGCAGACAAGCTGAGACGCTGGCCCAGGAGGGCCGCAGGCGGCGGACGGGGCGGACCGCGGGAAAGGAGTCTCAGAGCGTCGCACGTCTCGCAGGCGGTATAAGGCTGCAGGTGGTCGAGAAACAGTGGTTGACGCAGGTACGTACCGGGCTTGATTTCTTCACGGCGTCGCACGTGACACGGGTGGATGGCGGACAGGTGCAGGTGCAGGTGCAGGCGGAGATGCGGTTGATTGAGCGAAGGGCGGCGGCGAGGGCGAGGGTGAGGGTGACTCAAGAAGGGTGAGATGCATGAGGCTGAGGGAGCTTCTTCCGGTTTGGTGCGCCTGCTTGCTCTGGCCGTGTGCTGCGGCGTCTTTGCCGTCGAGCCTTAGTCACATAAAAAGTGCAGCGCCTGGCCTCCTGCCACCTCGCCCTGCACACCATCCCCGCCAGCCAGCGCCCGTCGCCTTCGCCGCCGTTCGAGCATCCTCGCGAGTCCGAAAGTAAGTGTCCCCTTGTGGCCGCCGCGGCCGCCGCCTTCGGTCCATGTCCAGCAGGCGAGAGTTTTCGGCGATACGTCACTGCCGGCCACGTTCGGGCAGCCACGCTCTCCAGGCGCTAACCAGGGTTATATTGCCGTGCCACAGCCCACTTCCCTTTACGCTGCAATCTTCAACCATCGCCCACGCCCACACTTACACCTTGCACCCGACCGACGTACCCGACCCCACGACATCACCACACCACCGCTGCCATGGCTCTCAAGCGCATTAACAAGGAACTCACCGACCTCGGCCGGTACGTCCCCGCCCGCGTCGCTCCTGTAGCCGCTGCGCTCGCATGACAACTTTGCGGGTGCGGGGCTTCGTAGCGGCCAACACCCGACTCCAGCCCCCAAAGTCCATCGTCCGAACTCACGCTGACCTCTGTTTCGCAGTGACCCTCCCTCCTCGTGCTCTGCCGGTCCTATCGGCGATGACCTGGTATGCTCAGTCCCTGCCTCACATGCTCGACCCCATGCACGGAGATCGCGGTTGCGGCGGCTCCCTCCTTCGCCCGCGCCACATCGCTCTGCATCGAGAACACATGGCTAACGGCTTTCTAACAACAGTTTCACTGGCAAGCAACGATCATGGGCCCCGTAAGTCATTTCCCGCTCCTGGCGGCAAGGGCGAGGCCAAGGGGCCGACGCTCAACCACGCCGCCGCCGAAGCCATCTCCACTGGCCTCGAACTAACTCTGTGGCCGCAGGGCGACTCTCCATACTCCGGCGGTGTCTTCTTCCTCGCTATCCACTTCCCTACCGACTACCCCTTCAAGCCCCCGAAGGTCAACTTCACTACCCGCATCTACCACCCCAACATCAACTCCAACGGCAGCATCTGCTTGGACATTCTGAGGGACCAGTGGAGCCCGGCTTTGACCATCTCGAAGGGTGCGTGACCCCCTGACCGCTACCGCGCACCGCTTCTGCTAACCGTGGACTTAGTTCTGCTCTCCATCTGCTCGATGCTTACGGACCCCAACCCCGATGATCCGCTCGTCCCGGAGATCGCACACGTGTACAAGACCGACCGCGCCAGGTACGAGGCGACGGCCCGCGAATGGACTCGAAAGTACGCCATCTAGCCACCCGTCCTGCATGGCTTTAGGTGTCTTCGGTTTTCTTTCTTGACGGCTTGCTTGCGTGGGAGGTAAAGGGTGATGGCATGGATAAGAAGTCTTATACTCCGTGAGAAACGGCTATTGAAGGAGTGCTCCCCCAAAATCACTCACAACTCATGTCTCCTTTTCTCCTCTTTGTTTGGGTCGAGTCGACACTTCACGATGCATATCCGGCCTTTTTGACGAAACGGGAGTATTAGGAATTCAGGGCTTCTTCCAGTTTGCATGCGAGATTCAAATTCAGACACATATCGCGGGACTGCTTTCTTCTCTTTCCTTTACGGTTTGTTTTCCCTTTATTGCCCCATCATCATTTTCTCGCTGTTCATCTTTTAATAGACTGCACGTGATTTGACATTCTCCTTACTCTGCCGAGTTCATAGGTGTGCTTCCCTATCCCCTTTTCCTTGGTTCTACTTGCACTACCTCAGCCTCGCCCCTGTGACGAACCAATCATGCTCGCGAGGTTATCGTAGCAGCCGTACTAGGGAAGGCTATAGTGGGAAGTCCGTCCCGGTCCCATACTTCCAATTATTTGGAGTTAATTGACGTATTCTGGAGTAGCATCATGAATGTGAAAAATGCATAATGAGTACGTCTGACCTTGGTGATTTACCCATGCGACGATAAAAGCAACCTTCGTGCTACCTCGAAACTCGGTCAATGTCATTATTGTGATGGGAGCGTTTGACTGCCAGTGATTCGTTGTGTTGGTCCCCTTTACCGGAAAACATCCAAGCTCCCTCTCTTTGGACCCTTGACCATAATCATCGACGGACGACGGCGAATTCCGGACAGTTTCCCTGTTGAACAAACTGCAGAACTTCTTTCCGAAGGCTTTAAACTTCCGAGCGCTGAGCTATTTTCCTTTAACCCTTCCCATCCCCGGTCTGGCGCAGCCCTTGTTTCCTTTTTGTCTTTTTCTTTTACCCGCACTGCTGGATCGGAAAGTTAGCTTAAGTCGGCCGGGGATGGACGGGAAGGGAAGGGAAGATGGCACGAGCCGATCCGTGAGCACGTTATCACGCACGATGCTTGTTGGAGGGGCACTGCGGGAGCCGGGGAAGGGGGAGGAGGGGAGCGGCGGCGAGCTGATGGGCAAGGCGGAGATGACACCGGCATAACATTATGGATAACCTTGATTTTTTTTCCCCCTTCTTCCTTCCGTGTTCTTTTCATGCGGCAGTGTCTGTAAAGATGTGTATGGCTGGAGTGAGCACGCGAACTCTTCTTTTTGAGACCCTTCCTGCTTCTGGAAGAAAGCGTGTCGTGCCGTAGGTTACGAGTGAATCCGAGATGGCGGTTTGCGAATTTCAAGCTTTTTTTTTCTTTTACTTTCCTCGCTCTTCTCCTTGGCCTTTTCATTTTGGTGTTGAAATCTGCCGGTATACCGCATTATCGGATGTTGATCTCATGTCCCGGACGCACGCAAGGATGAGGCATCCATGACCACCGGTGAGGACGAAAAAATCGGTGTGATAGTCGATCATCAGTTCTTTCCTTTTGCGTTTAGGAGCGGGCACGCTGGCAAGGTGCCGATCGGAGACTATTGGCGTTCGGATGCTTGTTGTTGCTACGTCCATGCTGATCCTGCCGTTGCGGGGAGGAGATCCAGCTTGGCGGGAAGTCGGGGTTTGAGTGACCTTGGGTTTCTTCCAGCAAGTAGCTTCGCGCGCGGTTAAAGGCTACATCCGTGGAAAGGTGATCGTCGATGCGAGAATCAGGCCAGAGGGACATGATCGCTGCAGCTTGCATCCGTTCGGCTTGATGGTGCGGTGTATGCCGCTTATTTATTCGCGGGACTCCTTCCGTTGACCCTGCTTATTGGCGTGTTTGGATGTTGAGCTTGGATGCAGCAAGCACAACAACGAGCATGTATGCTGGACCCGGAAGGATTCCATCAAGTGTGCGTACCGAGATACGAAGATCCTCTTCCTTTCTGCCGCTCTGCTGTGAGATTGATCCCGTGGACGTTATCACTTGCAAGGCAACTTCCGCACTCACGATTGACGCAACCTTCCTGGATATGGATATTTCAAAGCGCCTTGCACATCTGTTCCCGGATGACTACTTGAACTTCCCATACCTTTTGTTATCAGCTCTTCGCCACATTGCCCAAAAGAATCATATTTGCAGGCTCTATGCTACTCCGGTGGAGCCGGTGTGCTCGCTCAATAGCGCTCTCTACCTCCCTCCTTAACCGCAGTCTCGCCAATGCTCCGAGAGCCCCGCAACGTACGTCATCAGCGATAGAACAAGACACATAATGAGAAGCGAGTAGCGGGCCCCGCTTCGACTCGCCCGGTCATACATTTGGCAGGCAGGAGAAAGCTCCGGGTGGGTAAAGCGGAGGGGTGCGGGTTAGTGGAGTGTAGAAACACGTGCGAGCCCCTTCTCAACTGCCGAAGTGGCATCGCTCCTGAGTGCAAGAAAGAGAGAAGAGAAGGTTCTTGCGGTGCCGCGGGTTAGGCGGACGAGGGGCAGCGCGGGCGGCAGCACGCCTTACGGGGGCCAGGCCGAATCCTCTGTGTGTGTGTGTGTGTGTGTCCCTCTCTCACATCGATCGGCTTCCTTTCTGGCTGCCATTCGAGTGAGTGCCTTGTTCCTTCTCGCTACGTAGCCTGACCCGAGGATGTCGAGCTAGCATCTTGGGGAACGTCGGGACGAGTCTTCGAGGCGAGCGGCTGCGCGACTTCCGACGCCGCATTAATCATTCGGTGAGCAACAGCATTGCGGAAGTCAAATTTATCAGCGACGGGGGGAGGGCGGTGGCGAATTCCGGTTGGGCAGAAAGGCAAGCACCGCGAGCATCGGCTCATGAAGGGGAGCAAAAGCAGGTACACATCGAAAAAAACGTACGATATTCGAGGGCGCTAAGGGCGTTTGTGGCGCTCTGATTAACGGATTCGAGTAGCGGTTGGTGTTTCGAGGGGCTGGCTGGCGCTGGCGCGGGGACCCTCTCTCTCTCCTGCTGTGTCGTCTCCAATTTTGGGGGCGGGAGGCTTCGGCGTGTTGCGTATGTAATCAGGGTCTGGTGGTGTGCGGTTAGTTCTTTCTGCGAGATCTTACTTGCATCGCCTGTCCGTCACTTCCAGTTGCTTCTATTCCGCGCTTCTTGACTCATCGTTCTTTGCTTTTTGCTTCCTGAAGGATCTCTGTCGGATCTGACGTGCTCTCTGCTAATCGGTCGGTAATCTGCCTCGTCCCGTGCATTCGGCCCGGCCGCGTATGCTGTCTAACCCGCGCTGCAGCCATGTTTCCGCCGCCGGAATTGAAAGCTATCTCCAGGGAGGTTGCGGAGTTGTTGAAGGAGAGGAAAGAGACCGTTTCCGTGGCAGAGACGGTCAGTCACCTAGTATTCCCCGGTTCCGAGTATTCCTCGAGAGACTGTGATCGAAATGTGTTGATGCTAATGCCGACTGCGGATAAAGGCTGCCGGAGGACTGACCTCGGCTGCCATTCTGGCAACGCCAGGTGCGAGTGCGATCTTTCAGGGTGGTTTGCAGGTATGGGGGGGGAAAAATCCTCTTTCACACGTTTCAATCCCTCCCGTCCCAGATTAGAACTCCGATGTTACTCTCATAGCCCTACTTCTGTTCTATCAAAGTACCCCACCACATCTTCCCACGCCTCCTCCCTCCCACACCAGGCCGGATGAACATGGATCTAACCGCACCCAGCTCTATACTCTCGAATCCCGCATCGCCTACGCCGGCTGGACGGAAGAAAACCTGAAGAACTACACCGGCCCCACGCCCGAAATCGTTGCGGGCATTGCGTCCCACGTGCGCGGCACGCTCAACACGACGTACACGGTTTGCGAGAGCGGAACGGCCGGTCCCACCGGCGGTGATACCAGGAATAGGACGCCGTAAGTAGTTCCCTCTCACACTATCTATTCCTTTAACCCCTTTGTACTATCCACCAACAACTCTTACCACTCTTTTTTTTTTTTTTCCTTAAAAAAAAGGATATCAGTGCAGTGATAAGTTTTAACACTGTCCAGGGGTTATGTTGCTCTAGCTGTCAGCTCGGCGCAGGGAACTGTGACGAGGGAGGTGGAGACTGGGCTGGGCGGGGATCGTGAGGCGAATATGTTGCGCTTTGCGGTGGAGGGTTTGACGCTCCTGAGGGACGTGATCAAGGGGAATGTCAAGTTGTAGGTACACTAGGAAGACGGAGTGAGGCAAGGGCGTCATGGGATGGTTTGCCTGAATGGAGTGAGAGAAGTTAAGCAGGTATGATGAATGGATGTGACCGGACGCAGTGATGAGAGGTGATGATGGGTAGGGCATGTGGTTTGTGAAAGGGTAGGAAGGTCGACTAGAATTTGTCTCCTGAATCAGCATGTTCTCCGCTGCGTATGGGACTGTATAGAGGGATATTCCATGTTGCGAAGTTCACCTCGACACTTGGCTTGTGCGAAGCAGTGACGGACAGTTGTTCTCACATGTTGAAAGCGATGTTCACGTTGATGTATCATTCCATACAAGTCGGGCCTTCTTTTGAAGAACGTGTCGCACAAAGCATGTGACTAAAGTCTAGAATTGGTAACAATGCTGGTATCGTACATAAGAAAATCCTTGCAAAGAGTAGCACCAAGTTTTGCCACTTGGTGCCCCAGATTGAAACGCCTCGCTGAGGCTCCATGACCTGTCCAACGCCTTCGCTGAATCCATCGTACATCAAGGGAAAAGCCGTATGAGGGGGTATATCAAATCGGAAAGCAACGGAAAGGAAAAACATCAGCAGTGGTCTCAGCGCGGATTGTTAAAAGAAGTTAGAGCCGGAGGGGCATGTGACTGGGCAGTCGCATCTTGCGGACTAGCGCCCACAGAGCATGCGGTCTGAGTCACGTTGTCTCAGAAACGAAAGACCGTTTTGCAGCCGTTTGCGGGGCTAGAAGAAAGCCGTCCATCGCCCAGCGTAATCTCCCAACCGGGCGTGCTACCATGACCGCCTCGGCAACTAATGATCACCCGGATTATGCTGATGTTGCTGTTCCTGCTGCTGGTGGGCGGGGCCGTCGGGGTTCGAGTGGTGGTTCCAAGTGCTGCTAGGAGAGCACTGCGAGGATTCAGGCGAGCCGTTGAGCGAGCTGTTGGGAGTGGTTTCGGGAGAGACGATATAGAGGTCCTCATACTGGTTGAACAGCAAGCGCTTGAACCAGACGCTGCGCGGCAGGCAGATGCTGGCTAGGCCAGATTTGCTGTTGGGGTATTCAGAGTATTCGCTCTTTTCCTCGTCGTTCCACAAGTCCTCGCGCTTGACTTCGACCCTGCTGTCGCCGCGGGGAATCTTCTTGCGGGTGACACGGAGAGTTGGATCTGGCAGGGCGAGCGATGAGCGCCTACGGGCTGCAACCACGATGGAGGCGGGGCGACGTACCTTTGTCCAGCGCCTTGCAGAGATCTTCCTGTGACGACAGGTCCAGTCCACTGCGATACTTGTAGACGAGAATGCTGGAGGAGTCCTTGTCATTCAGATTGAACTTCTCGGCGCTCCTGGTGGAGCTGGTGGAATCGGTGTTCCAGGTCCGCGACATTGCGGAATCGTGGTCGTGGTTGTCGTGGATCGTGGTGTTCGTGTGTCCCGTGGTCAGGGCGTGACGTGTGGTCGGTGGAGACGGGAGCGGTAGGCAGCAGGCGTCTTTTAATGACTGTGGAGATGAGTGTTGCGGATGGGGTGATTCTAGACTGGGCTCAGGAACAGGCAGCTTGTGGGCAGTTCGGAAACAAACTGGGCGGTGACTAAGGGAGTGGGCAGACAGTGTTCAGGTTTGGGTTGGTTTGGGTTGGTTGTGCTGTGCTCGGGTGCGCTGGCGGGCTGCGCCATGCGCGTGGTGGCTCAGACGCTCAGACCCCGACGTCAGGGCCCGCCGATCGTCGCGCTTGGTGCACCTGGTCTCGCTCTGCTGCGCACCTGCCAGCCTCACCTTCGACGACACCCGCCCAACAGTCTGTAGCGAAATGCGCCTGCGGTGGCACACGGTGCGCGCGCGATCCCCCGCGGTGCTGAATTTTTCCCGAACGCTGCAGCAGCGCCCGCTCTCCTGCGCCAGCCGACAGGCCAAGCTCCTGCATATCCTCCGAGCGAGACGCCTTGACGCCAGACGCTGCTTGAGCCTGCTGACCTTGAGAGCCCGCTTGATTTGCGCGATGATTGGATCAGCGCGCCGACCAATGGCAGCGCATCACGCGCTGCTGACCAGACTGACCACGGCCATCCATCCATCCATCCATCTCACCCACCCCACAGCTTTGTCCTAGCGCCGTTGTGCAGCGTGCCTCCAGAACCCATGATGGAGCGCGCCAGCAATCACTGCGAAGGAGCAAAAGGCTCGGGGAAGGTGTGAAGATCCGGGTCTCGCAGTCAGCACTGCTTCCACGCGGTGACACAAGCCAGCGCGCTATGCTATCCAGTGCGCCGGTCTGCGTGAGAACTCTATATCAGCAAGCGCGCGAGAGGCCGGCAGGTGGCTGTCCCTACTTGCCCTTGTGCTTATTCCGCCCGGTGAGCTGAGGTGCGGTGCGATGCTGGGTTGCTGTTCGCTACTGCCACCCTGTAGGCTCCCCTGGTCACGCACGAGCAGGGCCTGTCGCGCGCCTGCTCTCTTTCTCTCTCTCTCGAAGCTGCTCGATTCGTCTCAGACAGATCAAGCCCATCAGCCGGACCGGCTCCGAGGCGGACTAACAGGCGGCCAGGCTCAATCTTAGCAATCTGCTGCAGACAGACAGGCAGCACTGCGGCGGCAAAATTGGCTGAGCAGCAGCTATGACGCGGGCCGCCAGGCACTTTCGTCCGGTTCGTGTTCCACGGGGACGGCCACTTGATCGAAAATAGCAGATCCGCAGCCACACCCGAGCTTCTCTAAGGGGGCTTGCAGCTCTAACCCCAGAGCAAAATGCGCATCCCGTCATGCGCGACCCAGACTGCCCGCCCGCTGTTTAATAAGACGATAGCTCTGCCCCCCACACGCAGACACGTTTTGTTCCTCCCTGGAAAGACTGTTGTTCTGTCGTCAAGCTTTAAGGATACGCTCGAGCCGTGATCGCCCTCGCCTAAGGAGAAGCTCAGTTCCCCCGACGAACGTCATAAGTCGCGCCGACGTCGCAGCCCGCTCCCACCCTCTCGCGTTTCCCTGGTTCTCCGCAGGGAATATCCACGATCTCCGCTAGCACCTCGCCAGACCCTTATTTTCCCTCCTTCTTTTCTCCGGAGCTCTCCCAAATCTCCACCGGAGCCTAGCCCTCCAGATCAGCGAGCTCTCTCGAATCACCACCGAATCATTCTTCGACGACGGCGATAACTGCATACTTCGAGTATTGTGGGAGGAGCTTAGGTTTCTCCAGCTCGTCGCGCCGCCCAACGCGATGGCGGCGCTGAAGGTGGACACGGGCACACCGCAGCGGCCTCGCAGCGTACGCACCGTGCGCACCTTTGCCTCCGCGGACGATGATCACTCGAATGGCAGCGAGTGGGCCAGGACCGTGAAGGATCCGTGGGACCCTTGTATATTAACGCTGGGTAAGTGAAATTTCACAAATTTGGGACTGGGAATACAGACTCAATCAAATACGGGTGGTGGAGTTGCGAGGCTGTCCACAGTGTATTGCACCAATGAACGAGGAGGGCAGTTCGAATGTTAATTTGAGAAAATGATTCGACCATTTACATCTGGATGACTTCGACTGCCCGTGTGCTCTACCTTTTTTTTTTTTCAGTACCTTGTACAGCAATTTTGAATTTCCGTGCAATATCCTCCCCAGAGCACACGACACTTCTTGGCCGCCTCTTTTTTTTTAAAAAAAAAAAAATCTTTTACGCTAACACTGTATTTCTCTCCAGACGGCGGTGGGATACGTGGCTACTCCAGTCTCCTCATGATCCAGCAACTGATGCACGAAATCGCCGTTTGGGAACGCAAACTCGAAATGGAAGAAGCCGCCGAAGCGGCCGCCCGGCGTAAGGATGGCACTTCTACGCCCCCCCTAGAACCGCGCACGTTCAACGAGGACGAGCTGCTACCATGTCACTACTTCGACTTCATGTACGGCACGAGCACGGGCGGGCTGATCGCCACGATGCTGGGAAGGCTGCGCATGAGCGCACCGCAATGCTTGGAGCTTTACCGACGGGTACGTCGGTTAATCTGGATCTGCTCCCCATGGTTTTTCGAGAGACTAAGGATCGGTGTATTAGGTTGGCGACGATCTTTTTGGTAAAAGAAGGAGCGTTTTGCCTCTGACGACAAAGTATCGCCATAAACCCTTGGAGGAGGCGGTTAAGGATATTGTGCGTATGCACTGCAAGACGCATCCGAACGGTGCGTGCGATGGCGAGGACTGGTTTCCATGGAATGTGGACGAGGAGGAAGATCCTGTGAGCTCTCTGGTTCTGAGGCCTGGAGAACAGATCTGTCAATCGTAAGTCTTGCAGCCTTCCATTTTCCTTTTTTCCCCCATATTTGCTTAACTATATACGTCTTTTCCGCGATAACTATCTACACATTTGCCGCCGGTTTAGACGTGTCAAAATATCGATTAGTCCTTGAAAAACCAACGGTCGAGCTAACTAATTCCCCTCAAAATAGCATCTGCCTCACGGCAACGCACAACGAGCGCGTCAACGAAGCACACCTCCTGCGCACCTACGACCACCGCTACGTCTCGGTGCCCAACTACATCACGCTCTACAATGAGGGTGCGGACGCGCTGCGCATCTGGCAGGTCACGCGCGCGACGTCGGCGGCGCCCTTCTACTTCAAGATCCTGGAGGCTGACATCCGGGGGGAAGTGATGGGCTTCAAGGACGGCGGGATCCGCGAGAACAACCCGGCGGGCGCGGCGTGGAGCGAGTTCGTGTCGCTGTACGGCGAGCACCGCGACCCGGCGCTGCTGCTGAGCATCGGCACCGGGCGGCCGGACGAGAGCGCGGACGGGTTCGCGTCGGCGTGGCCGGGGCCCTTCGGTACCAGCAAGGCGATGAAGAAGGTCGCGGAGAAGTTCGCCGTGTTCAAGAACGTGCTGATCAAGTACACGGAGGGCGAGGAGCAGCACCGGGCGATGGTGCGCATCGCCAAGGGCGAGAACACGTGGTACAAGCGGCTGAACGTCGACAGCGGGTTGGAGAAGATGAAGCTGGACAATTGGGAGAGAGGCACGTGGTTGGGACCCGGCAGCTTCGCGGCCAGCGTGATAGCTGGGGCGACGGCGGCGGCGGCAGCAGCAGCGGGGCCAACAGCGACGACGAGGCGGCCGAAGAGGCCCAGCATCTCGAAGAAGGCGAGCAGCAGCGCGCCAGACGTGCTCATGAGCGCGGCGGTCGAGCGGCGTGATATGGCGACGGGTAGTGGCGGTGGTGCGGATCAGAGCGTGAGGAGAACGACGCGCGCTCTGGAGTTCGTCGTCGATCCCCCACCGAGGTCGGACGCGGACGACGAAGACGACGGCCATCCTGCTCCCGCCGCTTCTTCCGCTTCGCTGCCGCCCGTCTTGGAAGACCCCCGGTCGTCGTCGTCGGCGGGCGAGGGAGCGGGGCGCAGGAAGGGGAAGAAGCAGAAGCCCGTGCCTGGCGGCCGCACGCTGTCGCGCATGGAGGAGGCGACGGCTGCGTACTTGAATCGTCCTTTCGATCACAGGTACGACACGTACGCGCCGCCGATGACGAAGGTCAAGCAGGCGGCTGAGAAGTTGGTGAGGCAGCGTCGGGCGCGTGAAAGGGCGGCCGCCTTTGCGGAGGGTGGAGATGCGGATAGGGAGAGGCGGAGGTGGGATTGGTATATGGGCAAGTGGCTGACGGGCGAGTATCGCGATGAGGAGGACGGGGTGGTGAGGTGGAAGCTTGATGGGGAAGGGGAGAGGAGGCCGAACCTGAAAGGGTGGGTTGCGGGGAAGGGGAGTGGCAGCGGGAGTGGGAAGGGTTCTGAAGCAGGTCCGGCGGAGAGGCGGAGAGCTTCTGGGTGAGTGAGGGAGAGGTCGCTTGATACCCCAGTGAATTTTCTGTTTTTGATGTCCCCCCTTCCCTTCGCCTGGTAGCAGGAAAGAGCCTGGACGCATTTCCGCACGGTTTCCGCACAATTTCCGCCCCCATCACCATCACCACTGTCATAAGACGTTTCGACATTGTAGAGTTGCGGGCGATCCGGAGAGATCGCTCCTCGCGTTGGCCGTACTCATTGTTCGTACTTGTTTTCCTTGTCATATTTTTGTTCTGTCATTGCCGCACAAAGATTGCTATTCACTTGCCACAGGAAGATGTTTGAGAGAAAGAGTACTGTGTAACACTATCAGCAGCATCATTTCCTTTGTTATATTATTCTCCTTGTCATCAATCAGGACATTATCCGTCTCCTTGGACCGTTCAAATTAGAGGAAGTAAATGTGGATCAGCAGAAGATGGAGTGAGACACCATGTAAATACCATGTAAATACCAAAAAAAAAAAAAAACAAGGCGTGTTGCGTGTAGACGGAGAGGCAAAAGTGAGGAGAGACAAGATCCTCATCAATATACTACCTAATCATTTTACCGACCATCTCCGCCAAATGATACAATTGACTGCTACTCTGATGTCGTATATCCGTTCGTCCGCAGAAATGGAGGGTGAGAACCAGAAAGGTGATGCTCACGCGACGCTTGGCTAGAGGCGCGGGAACGCTAATATAGAGGGTAAATTGCATGCACGATGGCGCACGCGGAGGGAGTAAATCTACCCTGAGGGTGGATCATCTAAATGGCGTTAAGTGGTTGGGCTAATATCCCGTCGATCGGGTGGCTCTCCTTAGCTCTTGTTTTTGCTTGTTCCCGCTTTCGGCCCGTGAGTTGGTGTCGGTCGGCTCACTGGTTGTGGTTGCGTTCGGGTGAGGAGAGGTAGATTTTGCTTTTTGGCGGCTAGGGCGAGCCGTGCCGTGTATGTGCGCGCGGGTGATGTGGAAGTTTATGGAGCGGTGTGCAAGTGCCTCCGGTAGTTCACGGGAGGTGATGGCACGCGTAGTTGGTGTTTGTGTGTGTGATGGTGGCCACGTGCTTGGCATTTAGCAGTATCCGCTTGTTGCGAGTGATCAGGTAACTTTACTGATACTTAACTATAAGAGGCAGGTACATCCCCTTGCTATACGGATCAACTAAAATCCTCCTCACGCTACCACGGTTGACCGAAAAGTAGGCAACGGCGTCTGACTTACGACGGGAAAGTGACCTGGACGTTGCAAATCATTACCACTATTTTAGCACACCCCCATAATGTTCGTTCGGAAGCCGCCTCACAAGAAGTGGGAAAAAAAACACTGTGACGAGGAACAGTAGCACAGGCATGTGCGTCGAACGACTGGTCTCACCACTTCAACGCCGCGTATAACTCCGCTGCGCCTTGTGACGATCATTCGTACCGCGCGACATCCGCCCTCCCACGGACGTCGACCGCCTGATTCACGCGTACGTCTTCGTGCCTTCGGCATCGTTGCCGCAGCATCGCTTACCCTTTGTTGCTACAGCTAAGGTCTTGCTGAGGGCGCTGGAAACGATGGCGCGGCTATGAGAGGAATTCTTGGCGGTGTATGGGCTGGGTACGGCTGGATCAAGGGCATTTGCTAAGGAGTGAATACTAGATGTGATATGTAGTGCGAGGGTGTGGGCGAAACAGGGTTGCAGTGGTGCAATGCTGGATGGAGTGGAACGATTATACTTGGGAGAGAGCATCAAAGGAGACTGAAGGAGAGAGTCAGAATGGTGGTAAGAACATCTGCGAGATCGGTGTGTGCTGCGGAGCGGCAGGTGGAGGGTGCAAAGATACTCCACGTAAGATTGGCGTTGCTAGAGGTTATCTTCAAGAGCTTTCGGGAGAAGCAGATCGCAGGGCAGGATGGTGAGTAGCCGCAGGCTGTTTTGGATAAGCAAGGATATCTTGCAGTCTTTCCTCTGGTCTAACCGCGCTCTAGAGTCACCCAAGTCCAGGCCAGTCTGCAGTCCCCAGTCAGTCACTGTTCGGTATGTACTTGATGACTGTGGCTCACCAAAAGTGGTCCTCTCCTTATTTCGCCTCAGTACCTTGACCTCATCGCCAACAGAGACCCGTTTCCCTTCATCGTTGGCCCCAGGGAACCCGTACCGGCCAAAGACTGGACTCCATTTGGCACCCGTGTCGACTCTGCGGTCTTTTTGAAGTTTCTTCAATACATCACCGGTTGGGCCTTTCCCCGGCTTGCCCGTCTCATAGTCAATGTTAATGCTGGAGCATCTAACGCAGTTGTGCGTGAGCGTCACAGTGGCATCTCCAATGGAGATCTCTCCCCAGTAATCCTCTTCCCAAGCCTCATCAGCGCCTTCGATGACGACATTGGGCCGGAACTTGGTCACGTCCATCTCGACTCCGTCAGGCAGACGGGCAGACACGTTCTCCAGGGATGTCTGGGATACTACAAGAAAGGCAGCGCAGTCCTGGAAAGTAACGGTATCCTTCTCTTCGGAGCCAATCAAGGGGATACTGCTTGCAATGGAAGACAGCCACGACTTAGGCTGCTTCTGATCGGGAGAACGCGACATGAGCACCTGGCGCCTGTAGTCGCCGAGGTAGACAAACTTGACGGGATAGCCTAGGCACTTAGAGAACCAGTCGCTGTAAGGGGAACCCATGTCGAAGGCCTTGGTGGGGCTTTTGTGCATCACTATTTCGAGTTCCGGAAGTCCGGCAGGATCGGGCTGCAGCGGAATGTCCAGCGAGTCGGGCTGCTTGCCGGAGTCTGACGGGGGGCGGAAGTCAACCTTGAGAGAGCCTTGCTCATCGGCGCCATCCGGGAAGGTGATTGATGGGTGGAAGAGGGTAAGCTCGGGGAAGTAGACGACGTGCATGTTCTTTAGGGTGCCATCGTCCTGGATCTTGAGCAGCATGAAACGGCGGTCGTACTGGAAGCCATCCTTGGTAATGGTGGTGGAAGGGGTGGGGGTTGGCAGCAGGGCCTTGATGGGGTAGGTATAGAGCTGAAAACAGGAACGGGTTGTGTCAGAGTGGGACAACGCGTGTCGATGTCTCTAAGCTACGTACTTGGCCGATACGCAGTGGCATTGTGGCGGCTGCGGTGTTTGTGGGCCCTGAGGACGGCTGGAGGCGCAGACGGGCTACTTTGGAATTTCAAACAAGCAGACAACAGCAGAGAGATAGGCTGAGGGCAGGATTTCAGCAGAAGAAACGGTGAGAAGTCGGACAGTTACTTGATGGATGTCTGCTGCAGGGCGTGAATCTCGGGCTTCGCATTGCGGGGTTGGCGAGCGAATGGATTACATGCCTCGATTCGGCAGCGGAGGGCGGGCTATCGATAAGGCCAACCGACCGACCGACCGAGCGAGAATGGCACAATGGCGAGCTGACGGCTTGCTAAGCTGGAGCGAACAGTCCGAGCGCAGAGCGTCAGAGCGTGCGAGCCCGCCCACGGCTGGCCGCCAGTCTTGGCTCCGACGGGCGCTCCGACGGGCTGAGAGGCGTTGGGAGCAGGGCGGGCGACGGTGAACAAAACGCTGGGACCTTGGCTGTGGCTGCCGGGCGGGTGCGCTGGGCGCGTGGTGGTCCTGCGCTGCACGCGAGGCTGGCAGGCCTGCCTCTGCCGCCACAGCGCCCATCTCGCATCCCGTCACAGGCGGGTTTGGGCCCGCAGAAACGATGCGGAAACATTCGATGCCGTCTTCGGCTGCGCCCAAACCGCGATTTGGGTGCGGGTGAACCTGTTGATCCATGGGGACGCCGGTCGAATCAGCGGTGAGAGCGCGGTCAAGCTCGGGGGCGACTGTGGCTGTGTGCGCGCTGCAAAGACGTCACCGCGTCGTGATTCGCCTGCGCCCTCTCGCCCAAGCCTGCGCCGGATGCAGTGTCCCGTTGGGCGCGCGGCACTCTCTCGCTCACTACTGCACGTGCGGCTGCAAGACTCACGGAATCCTCGCGGTAGGCAGACAGGCACCGTCGCACCCTCCACCTCCTCTGCGTCCTGCCCCAGCCTTATACCCACCCGGCCCCCCCAGCTCTCTTTTTTCCTCATCTGCACCTGTGCCGCACTTACATCACTCCCGCGCCTGCGCACCACCGTACATTCCAAACGCGCCCCCGCGCCGACCTCACCCACCCCGCGACCATCCGTCAAGGCCCCCAAGTCCCAGGTCGCCGGCGGCACCAACTCCTTTCCGCCATGCCGGAACCCCTCCAGAACCTTTCTGTCGCCGAGTCGACCGGCCTGCGCCGGAAAGATACTACGAAAGGACCGCCGTTGCGCATCCTCTCGCTAGGTCGGTCCCGCGCCCCGGACCTGCCCTTGTGACCTCATACTGACATTGCGCGTCGCAGATGGCGGAGGTGTCCGCGGCTACTCCATGTTGATTCTGCTCCAAGAGCTGATGCACCGCACATATGTCGAAATCCACGGCAAGGCCCCGAAGCGCCACGAAATCCCCAAGCCATGCGAACACTTCGACCTCATCGCAGGAACCGGCACCGGCGGCTTGATCGCCATCATGCTCGGCCGCCTCAGGCTGGATCTCGAGACCTGCAAGGATGTCTATGTGCGCATGACCAAGCGCGTTTTCGAGACCGACAAGACCATCGCCGGTATTCCCTACAGGTCGACGCTCTTCAAGGCCTCCAAACTTGAGGAGGCCATCCGTGAATGCGTCCGCGAACACACCCTAAACGAGGCCGAGGGCAAGGATGACACCGCCGCCTCTGACCTCGACCTTCATTCGCCGCTCAGCCCCAGAAGTAGCGTTCACGGCCGCCCGCAGAGAAGTCTAAGCACATCCAGCCGGTACAGTCAGATTGGCATGACCCCAATCAACATGCGCGGCCCATACGCAGCCATGCGCTGGGGCAATCCGAACGCGCTGCTTTACGACAACAGGGAGAATCGCACCAAGACGTGAGTCCGCTCCGACTTTCTAGCTTTCTCGAAAAGTATACAAATCACTGACTTTTCTTTTTTTTTTTTCACAGCGCTGTCACCGCTGTCTACAAGGGAACTCCGAAGAATGGCAAGGCCGTGCTCCTGAGGTCATACGACTCGCGCGCCGAACCCCCTCCGGAATTCGAGTGCACTATCTGGCAAGCTGGTCGCGCCACCTCTGCCACCGGTCTTGCCTTTAAACCAATCCAGATCGGCCAGTCGGTCTTCATTGATGAGGGCTCCGGGAAATACAACCCTGCGCCTCAAATATTAGACGAGGCAGTCCGCAACGAATGGCCCGGAAGAGAAGTCGGCGTCTTTGTCAGCATTGGTACAGGAAAGAGGCCTGGAGGAACCTCCAATCAACAACATCTCTGGTGGGAAGGGTTCATCAGCAGTGGAATGGGGGATTTTGCCGAGGCTCGCAGACGCTTGATTGCTAAGATTGAGGGCTGTGAAGACACGCACCAGTACATGCTTAAGGAGCACCTGGCCAAGCGTGGTGTCAACCAGGAGAACTATTACCGCCTCAATGTCGAAGTCGGCGTGGGCGAGTTCGGCATGAACGAGTGGAACCGGCTTGCAGAGATCAGCACCAACACGCGCCGGTATCTTGGCAAGGAGGAAGTTCAAGGAATGAACCTCGATGCCGCCGCCAAGCTAGCGCGCATTCACCGCGCGAAGATACGATGGGAAAGAGCTCAGCATGCCGGAGTCACCGAGTACACGTCGGAATCCAAGTGGGACCGTCCCCTACCGCCTGCGCCGGGCGATGGCTACACTCCGCCTTCCAATCCCATTGCCGTTGAGCTCCCGGCCGAGGATGTAGTGCCTCCATTAAGGACACCACAAACACCTGCACAAAATGACTTCCTTTCCCCAACCTCACCACGGCTCCATGGCGGTCACCGCCTACCATCCGTTGACGATACGGAGAAGTTCGCTGTGGTTTCGTCGGATGAGTACCCACAGCCCGTAGAGACCGAGGAACAGCAACGACCCCATTCTTCAGGCGAGGTTTACCTTCCTTACCGCAGTTCGAATGGGTCTCTCGTCCCAACGCCCACTACACCCAGGCGTAGTGCCGAGGAAGCCCGCCCGACAACTGCGACTACCGAGGGCTCCGTGAGGTACACGCCGCCTCATTCTCCACCTCCGCTTCCGCCGAAGACACCTTTGCCCTATCCCGACTCGAACAACAGGCCAATGAGTCCTAACGCCCGGCCTATGAGTCCTAACGGCAGGCCAATGAGCCCTACTCATGGGCGGCCGATTGGACCGCTGCCGTACCCTGATACGGATGGCCCTCCACCGCTGGTAAACATGGCCAGGAAGCCAGAGATTGGGAGATGATTTTTTTATGTTCTGATACCCCAACCCTCGTTCAAAATGTCTCTTTTACTTTTGTTTCTTTTCCGGCGCCACAAAATGACCGGGAACATGTGTCTGTACATCTGCTTGTAATCGTTTCTTTTGCATATTCGGCAATATTCCCCAAGGACCCACGAGATCCGCTTACAAATTCCTCTTTTCCATTGAAGTGGTGGATGATGAAGTAACGGTCGAAGAAGAATACTATTGATACAAACCAGAATCGAGGCAGGGTGGACTGGAAAACAATCGGGATGGATTCACATGGATTGGAATGGGATGGATGGGACTGGGCGGCACGAATCGAAGGATTGAATACCAGCATATGAGCCTTCCTGCAATAATCTTAATACCTTCCTGACGATTGTATGACTGGAGATACCTTTTCCCTTTTCTCTTTCAATAGGACGGTAGCAGGATACAGGAAAGGGACTAGCCCGACACAATATCCACTTTTCTTTTCCCCTTCACTGCCGCATGAAAAGTTGGCTTGCACGTTCAACTCATGGGCTTAATTCGGATAGCGCAGCTGGTTAAAGACGGGGAGTTCTGTGTAAGTGCATCTACACCTGGCGGACTTAGTGAGCGCATATCTCCGTTGACCCGTTGTCCTGGAACAGGCCGTCCATCAGGCCATCGTCGACTTCAAATCTGCTCCACGTTCTGCGCAAGCACGGGATCAGCTCCCACGTTCCGCCGATCAAGCTCACAGATCCATCTGATCTGGCGTGTTACCGCTTTCTCCTTGCGCGCCCCACCAGTCCTTACGACAACCTCACCGCTCGTACCCAACATAGGGGAAGGATCGTGAATCTGAGGCACGAGAGATGAGTCGCCGCTCGCTCTAGGCTGCGGCGAAGCCGTCACGCAAGTGTCGCCAACCGATCTTTCCGTCTCGGTTACAGCTTTCCACCAGTGCCGCTTTGCCCTGAACCCTTTGCTTTTTCCTCTGCCACACAGCCACTCCCGGGCGCTAGACCATTCCCTGTCCGGGATAACAAGGTGTGTTGGCCAAGCAAGCCCGTCGCCCTCGCTCGCGTGGTAAGTGCCGTCGCCGCAGGCTCTACTCTTCTCTCTCGCCTAAGCGGCTCGCTACCTAAACTCCGACCTCCACCCGCTCTAGCAGCCCCCCATCGCCATGTCGTCCACCAATTGCGCACCAGCTGCGTCCGTCTACAAGGATGATGCGGGCTAGCAAGGGAAGACGATGAGACTGCGCCCGCACCGCACCCACTTTGGATAAGACTCCGCGTCCAGCTCGTAGGGGCTCGCGCATGGAGTGCCAACTTTCAGCCCCCACGAACTCTGATCTGGGGCTTGGCTTTTGGCATAAGATAGCCAGCCCGTCAACGAGATGATCGACGGCCAGCCGGGGGACGGACGGACCCTTTTTCTTTACTTAGTTTAAAGCAGGAATTAAAAGAAGCCCGGCGCGCTGTCAATCTCTCGCTCGCCCGCTTCGCCTGCGCCGCTACATACTAGTGTGCGGCGAGTTTCTTTAGACATCCATCCCTTCCCCAACCAGCGTCTGTTTCCCCTGGTGGTTCCTTACGCTGAAGCAACGGGTCGGAGGACTTTTACTTTTTTTTTCCTTTTCCTGCGGCGGTTGCCTCGTCGCGGGAGCGAGGTTCCTCCCGCCCGCTCTCGCCCGCCGTTTCGTACCGTCAGCCAACTCTGGCTCTTTCTCTTAATTTTTCTCTTTTTTATTCCCCCTCTGATCCTCGTCTTTTCCCGTTCTTGAACCACTTGCCGGGTTCGCCTCTCCCATACCGTCTGTCATTGCGGCCACCAGGAACTCCACCGCGCAACTAGCGCCGCGCAAAAATAACTTGAGACCATGCCGGCCATCCTCGACGCGGCCACGCCACCACCATCCCGCAACAACGCCTCCGTCCTCGCGCGCTCGGCACGCACGCGCGTCGCCCTGCTCGCCCTGCAGGCGACGTCCTTCGTGCTCGGCGTCGCCATCACCGCGCTGATGGGCAACGTGCTGTACACCGCGCGCGACGTCGAGGTCGAGGACCCGGGCTACGTGCTCCACCGCGCGAGCTCGAACGTCGTGGTGTGGGACGGGGTGGGCGGGATCGTGAGCGCGACGGCCGTGGGGTGGCTCGTCTTCGGCGCCGGGACCAGGAGGGACGGGGGCAACGACGGGAGGGCGGTCAGGCTGAGCGTCACGGGGAGGGAGGTACGTCACATTTTATTTTCATTTTCCCCCTCCATTTACTATCCCAAACCTATGTTGTTTTTTTTTTTAAAAAAAAACCCCCCCCCCCCCCTCCCCTTTTTTTGGTGGAATTCCTTTGGCTGATGGATGATGGGAGGGGTGCAAAAAAAAATAGACGCTCAATCTCCCGCTCCTCCCCCTGCTGTCCGTCCTCCTCCTCTTCGCCGTCGCGCGCTCCGTCATAGCGACCGCCGTCTCGTTCGCCGACTTCGACCGGGCGGACGCGCTGGCGCTCGCGTGGGACGGCGATTTCGACTCGCGCCCGGCCTTCTTCACGCCCGAGACGTACGCCGCGAATCAGGGGTGGGGCGACGGCACGAGCCCGGGCGTCGCCGCCCAGGCGCGCGCGGCGAGGATCTGCTGCGCGGTGCTGACGGTGCTGAGCGGGGTCGGGTTGCTGGTGGTGCTGGGCGCGTGGCGGAGGGAGAGGAAGGAAGGGGCCGAGAGGCAGAGGGTCGGGAGTGTGGCGGAGGGGGATGAGCCGAAGGAGGTGGGCGGACGCGAGGTGCTGGAGTTGGAGCAGAGGGAGAGGGCGGAGCTGGGTGAGGGAGGCGGGAAGGATGGCGAGAGGCATGAGGTTGGTGGGAAGGAGGTGCATGAGATGGAGGCGGAGGTGAGGGCGGAGATGGAGGCGAGGCAGCTGTTCGAGGTTGAGGGTAATCAGGCGCATGAGATGCCGGCGAGTGAAACGAGAAGAGTGTATGAGATGGATGCGAGCGAGCCCGCGTGGAGGAGTGGGGTCAACAATGAGGGGAAGTGGGAAAGATATCCTTGAGGGGATTCGTCCTTTGCGTCTGCTGTGTCACAAAACCACCGGTCGCATTGCCACGCGCTCACCATCAGCATCCAGGTCCTACGAACCTAACAGCCTCCTCAACAAGAGACCATCCCGCGGCCAGCGGTACCGGGAATCACCTCACCATCCAGAGCACGCCGCGCACCCGAGCCACGGTTCCATTATGCAAACGAGTTCGGGCGTCTGAGTTGCGCCCGTCGGCTCGGCGCGCACCGCAGACCTTTCTGCCGGGCTCCGATGGCCTTCTTCCTCTCCCAGACTTCGTCATGTGGACCCACAACTCCCAGTAAATTCTCCGGAGGCTGTTCAGCCTCCTTCAATTTCAGTGAAGTGGCATTTGAATTTCGATACAGCTTGACGCTCCTGTAAGAAGCGCACCAGGACGTAATCGAAACAAGTTCTGTAACCATCAGCATTTCAATCTCAACACTTGCCATCGCTGAAGAATATAATTGGAAGGCCTTTTTCAGGGCTTTTGGATGGACTACTCCTCAGTCTAATGCTCCTGCATCCGAAAACCATAGGGGTCCGCCGGACCGACAATATAGCTCTTGCACAAGGGACCAGTGCAAGCCTTTTGAAATCCCACGGGCAATTAAAATGGCAGCCATTCTAAAGCAAGTGTCTTTTGACTCGATTAGACGTTTACGTCCAGGTTACTACTTCAACTTCCTATATATAGATTATATTCAAATACTTCGTAAATAAAAACATCCTTTTACACTAACTTTTATAGCAAAGGCTATAGATACTAGTCTTAGGACTTTTACTACTCTCGTAATACTGAATTAGGTATCTTAATAGAACGAGAACTTTATTTTAGTTATAACCGTATATTGATACCATCTTCAAATAATTATCTAAGAGTCTACTCGTAACTTCTACTTAAATCTAGTTTTACTAAAGCGCCGTCTAAAGAATACTACTTACGAATGTACGTGTCTACCTTAGAAACCCTAAAAGATCATAAAAAGGCGGCACGCTAGAATATAACGTAAGAAATATTATCGAGCTCGACTACTCGCCATACGGTTCCCCACAAGGAGCTGGAACTTTTGGTCTGGTGCGCTGCCTCCGCACGATCTTTCTGCAGTTGACTGACTCTGTCCTGGAGATTCTTCTTCTCGCTCTCTCTGTTCTCCTTGGCCTTGATCTCTGCCGCTTTTTTCTGGGCCTTTTGCTCATCTACACCAAATTGAGACCGTCAACAAGAAGCACCTGGTCGGGATGGGGGCATGCTTACCCTTAGACTGTCTCTTACAACAGCCCTTATGTGAAAAGCATTCATGACTCAGACTACCCTCCAAGCAGTCCTAAACCATGGCTACCCTGAGCCGTCTGCCCTCATGGGCCCTTATAAAGGCATGACCATATTCAAGCGGTTTGCGGCCTTGAATGCCCGCAGCCTTCTCTATCGACAGGCTGAGCTCCTCAACCTTGAAGGACAACTTGAAGCGCATACGATAGCAGACCTCCGATCGGGAATGCCTTATCATAGAAATGCGAAAGCTCTCTACGATTTCGGTAACGACGATATCGACGGATGACAATGACGCCCAGTCATACAGATCAGAGAGAAGCTCAAAGAATACAGTACAGTAGGCTCAGCTTGATTCTCTAAATAACAAAGCCTAGCTGACTGCCTCAAGATGCGACGCTCCTTTCAACAGGTACAAGTCAACAAACTTGATGGTGCAAACACGTACGACCTTAGCATATTGAGGGAATGGCTTGCTCGGGGGCATGGTGGAGATAATTAACTCACTTGTATCGAAGACAAGCCGTGGCGTGATGAAGAGGTTGAAGATCTAGTTACGTTGTCCGCCAGGCCTTGCGCGGGGTGCACTCGCTGGATTGTTGAGACCGTCGTCCCGTGGTTTTACTCGGTCAGAATCCAGCGGAGAAAAGTATGAGAGCCTGAAGCAAATAGACATCTTTCAATTTCAGCATTGACTTTTACCTAGAAGCCCTCTCATACCACGAGGAAGCTGGCCTGGTGCAGTGGAAAGATGAGTCTTACAACACAGCGTCTCGCGTCATTGCTGTACTCACATCTACTCTCATTCCTTCCGTCGCTGTCATTACCCTGTACTGCATTCGCAGCTTGCTCGTCCGTATTTTTGTTGCAATGGCTTTTTCAATTGGATTCTCCATCTACCTGGCTCTATGCACTGCCCGGACAGTGGAGATATTCGCTGCCACTGCTGCGTAAGATCAACATTCCATTCCTGCGTAAGTCGATAAGAACAAAGCTGACAGGCTCTTTCTCTCAAGTCCCTCTTCAGTACAGGTTTTGTTTATCTGAAGCATAGGCACTGCGTAGGAGGGTGTAAGGATTGTTTCGAAACAGCGGCAACGGCAAGGCTTCCATAAAAGTCTAAGACTAGTTGAAGCAGTCGTCCGGACGAAGGTGTTTAGCGAAAGTGATGGTGTTTATATCATCTGAATGGATGCATAAGTTCTGTCTGCGCGCAATCGCCTGTTTTCGTAGTATTCTGGGGTGTTCTTGTTGCATATGCTGATCGGAGTCAAATTATATTCTTTGAAAAATGAAGTCCGTTGTACCATTTACGCTGTTGATGAGTGCTGTGATAGCAGCATCTATGGAGACAGAAACGCATTGCGTATTGCAGCACAGTGTAATTTGCGAGCTGCTGCTTAAAAGTAATATAATAGGTATTGATTTGTACGGACCTGGCTCTTTGTGGACATCAGCAAAGCGGTTCGACGTCATATCGCCTGTGCAGCGGAAGCAGTCACCCGGACGTAGATATACAACAATATCTACGACATCTACGACCAGACGACTACTCCTACCATCCATGCATAGGCATGCTTGGTGCAACAGTTTATGTGCCAGCAACGACAGCGTACGATGTTCGTCGATGCGCAAATTGTCAATTGATATCCCCGGAACGGCGGGGAAGAATGCTTACCGGCTGCTACAACGCAGCAGACATTTTGTACAATACATTAATCACAGGTTTTACACGTCGACCAGGTCTCCCTTGCCTGGTCCGAAGCGGTCCATATTTGCCCACCTCTTTACCAGATAACACGCCGTAACCCAGCCTCCTATCATGTTCAAACTCGCACCACAATGCAACCGAGTGATTGTGCCAAAAGCTCCGGCCGAAGTTTTTTGATACAGCAACGGTACACAAAATCAAGGCCTCATCCCCCGGTCAATATTGAACAGCCGCGGTCCATCTTCCATCTTCCTCACGCCTAACCGCTGTAACTCGACCCATTGCGTTGGGAACTTGGCCTGGATCCAGCGCTCAATCTGCTCCTGCCTCTGCACGCCATACGCAGCGTTAAATAGTGTTCCCAACCTGCAAATAACTCATCAGTTCACATCGCTTGCAAGTGCAACGGGTGAATACTCACAAAAACGTATCCGGCCTCCACCCAAACTCCTTCTGAGCGCTCAACACCATCTTCTGCGCCTCATCGACGTTCTGATTCCCCGCCAACGCGCCCACGTACGCCGCGAACATCTCCCTCGTGACCTCGATATCCATGCGCTTAATGCGAGCCCACAGCGCCTTAGCATGCTTCTCGCCATCAAAGTTCATGCGCTCACACGCGCGGAAGGCGATAGGTATGGAGTTATAGCTGGGGCCCTCCTTCGAATTGACGATATCCTCCCAGAAGCCCCAAGCGCGAGTGGGCTGACCGCACGCGGTGTAGGCGAGCATGAGGGCGTTGCGGAGGGGTGTGTTGGGGTCGATGTCGAGGTCGAGCTTCATGGCGTTGTGGACGGCATCGAGCAGCGACGAGCATTCAGCGTCGCGCGCGTCGGCGTCCATGTCGCTGTCGGTCGCCGACACGCGCGACATTGCGTACTCGGCGATGCCCGTCAGCGCCACCACGTATGTCTCCGCCGTTGCTTTCGCGTTCGGGTTCTGCAGCTCGCGCATGTGCGCGAAGACGTGGCACGCCATGTCGGCCCGCCCTCGGTCGAAGAACTCACGCATGATGTTCGTACGTGCTTCCCGGGGTAACTCGGCGAAGATTGACTGGGTGATGATGTATGTATCCCATGCGCGGGTGGTCGATGTTTGTGTGCGGTCCAGGACTATGGCGACAAGTTTGTCGGCAATCTGGAGGCGTTGTTTTTCTGAATAGTGAAAAGCGTGGGTCTGGAGGAGGTCGATAACGTCGTGAAGCTCGTTGCGTTGGAGGTGAAGGATACTGAGAACGGAAACTGTCTCGGGCTCGAAGCGCGCCTTACGTTCGTTGAGGTCATCTACCAGGGCCATGATGCCGTTGAAGTTGAATTTTCGCGATGCAACCATTGCTTGGATCAACTTATTCGCTGCCGTAACGTCCTCGTTGTCAGAACATTCCTCTCCTTGGAGAAGCTTGTATGCAGCTCGCGCGCCATCGATGTCACCGCCGGATAGCCTATACATTATTTGGAGGTAGTAGGTTTTGGCGTTTGGATGAACACCCCATTTCAAGCCGAGAGAGATATATCTCTCCGCAAAATAGTGCTCGTTCTGGGACATGGACCATTCGACGAGCTGGTTTATCATGTCGACGTCCGGTTGGATTGATCTTCCATCCGTAAAAGTCCTCCGAACCATGACATTCATCATGCGGTCTACCTCGTCGACACCTTTTCCAGAAGCTGCTGCCCAGAGGAACAAGGAATTCCATATTCTTTTCGCCGGCCTGATGCGATCATCGGTTGTATCACCGTAGTAAAACTCCAGATGCTGAAGCATTGCGCGTACAACTGACTGGCCCCATTCACGTTCATCGTGTTGAATGCAACATTTGAGCAGAGCTCTGTAGGTCTCGGAGTGCAGGTCGATCTCCTCAACACGCCTTTCACTCATGACCTCTCCATACAGTTTTTTAGTTGATTCCATGTCTCCTTGTTCCGCAAGTATTCTGAGCAGGAAGACTTTGACCTTGTGATCCACGGGTATGCCAAGATCTTGCATGACCTGAAGCGTCTTCTGCGCCTCAGTCTCATTTCCCTGAGCATAGAGTGCTTCCAAAATGGAAAACCAAGGCTTGTGGGGAAGGTAGCTACCCTGGATGTTGATTGTGTACTTCCTTGAAACTTCAACCAGCCAGTCGCGAGCCCGCACAGGTTGGCCGTTGAGGCATATTACTTCGATCGTCCTGGCGAAGCTCTTGAGAAGATTCACTGGCCACGCACTGGGGTTTTCCGTGCTTACAGCTCGTGTTGCCTCAAGATGTTTGAATATCGCCTCGGCTAGAGCAAGGTGATTTTCACTCCTTTGAGATTTCTTGTCCGCCAGTAACTCTAAAGTAATGTCCAGTGTCTGCTTCTGTGGCATAACTGGCTTGCCTCCAGTATGTTCGACTCGATTCTCTCCAAGGAAACGGAAAGTGTTCAAGGCATGCCCGGCCTCGATGTCTGAGAGAGTATCGGATGACTGGCTTTTGGATTTAACCAAGTCCGTGAACGCTTGGCAAAGCACTGACTTCCTTGGAGTCTGCGACTGCTCCTTAAGGGCGCGGTTGAGGTCGATCATCGTTTCCAGGCCCGGAGTGAAATCGGCGTCTTTGACCTTGCGCTCAGGTTCGCGCGAGAACCCGAAGAAGGAGCGGGTCTGAGTATAGCCACTACGATGTATTCTTTGAAGGCGGGGCTGGAGACAGGCATTGGTACGGCGGTGGAGGCATTCACGGTAGATAATGGGCTCGTTGGCGAGTATTCTGCGGATGATGAGCCGGGTGAGGTGGGCGGGCATGGTAGCGGGGAGCTCGGCGGCAGCTGGAATGGCTCTGGTCGGATTGGAGCGGCTGGATATGGAGACTCAATGGCGCATGTCTGAGTGTGGGAGCGGTAGGAATCTGAGAACCACAGGTAATTCAATGGCGCTGGGAAATGAGTTGGCGGAGCGGAGAAGAACAGCCAGCCTGCGGCGATGCGAACGTCAAGTCCGCAAAAACTCCAGCGCCAAGCATCACAAGTCGACGCGACCTGCGGCTCCGCCGGATCTTCACACGCGACGCTATCAACTCCATCACAACTCCAGATGTCTGTATTACGATTGGCTCCCCGCCGGCCACTGGCTGCTCTATGCGGCGCATCGTCTCGCGCCTTTTCTACGACCTGCGCCAGGAACAGCGATCCGACTAGAGGTGCCGTCCCAGCCACGCTCTCGCGAGCCTTTGCGTAACTTGCACTGACGTCTGGTGCCAGATCTTATGAGCACCCTTCAAGCGTCTTCTTTCGACCGCGAAAATACCGACACCAATCGCGATCAGCCTTCATCCCGACTCTCGCAGCAGCTAAGCCGCAAAGCCGTCGCCAACACATCTTCGCCGAGCAGCCAGCATAAATATGCCCGGAATCTACTTCAGGAGAACTTGATGCAACCAGAGGCATCTACCGCCGATGAGATCGATATCTCCCGCCTCCGTACCGATCTTGAGATCCAATCCCCACGTCGCTGGCAGTATGGCGATGTGTATGCACCTCACGACTTGACTGGCGTTGAGGCCAAGAAATGGAAGAAAACCAGGCGGGCTCCCGAGATCGATGCCTTCGATACATTGGGGCTCGATCCATTGAAGGAATACAAGGTAGGAAGCGAACAAAGGCAAAGGCGTGATACAGATGTTCGGACTGATGGCTGACGACTACGTTCGAACAGAACTTCTCTATCATGTCCGAATACGTAACGGAAATGGGCCGCATCAAACACTCGAGGGTTACTGGATTAAAACCCCGGAACCACCGTAAGCTGGCTAAGGCGATACGAAGAGCGATTGGAATCGGCATCATGCCTAGCGTTCACATCCACCCCGAGTTGATCAAACCGTCTCATGGTGCTGCGCCAGGAGCAGGCAACTAAAACCATCGAAGCATCGGCATTGATGCGCGTTTGTGGGATTGACCAGCTCGCGTTTGTACATTGGTTCGGGGTTTGGACGTTTTGAACACGGCTAGTGTCTGCTAAATGACCGCAGTGCTAAAAGTTCACTCGGTGGGCACCTGATGCTTTCCTGTGCCTGTGCAGTGTAGGCAACCGCATCGTTATATTTGGAGGTAGAGTTAAATGTACGAATACATCCGGGCATGATCTTTCAGTAGCAAGGCATTGAAGAGCATACTACGATTCTGACCACCAGCTGTGATTTAAAGGTATATAGAATTACTTACCAATAGCCGCTGCATATTGGACATCAGCTCAAATATAAGGCTGCGTCGCCTCTGCGCACAATCATAGGTTCACGGGCTTATTCATGTCATACCTGGGATGCATTCTTAAAGCTGCTCTCGTTCCGCCAAGTCCATTTTGAAGCTACGTCCAGTCGGCCAGAAGTGAACCTCGCTGGAACTTTCCGAGCGTATAATCTTGAACCCAATCCCAGATTCATTCCCATTTCTAACCACCTTGGTCCAAACCGGGCATACCTCCTTGTCACGATGTCAGCCCTCAAGACGAATGATTCATTTATAAGTACTTCCAGAAATCCGATTCGTATGCCTAGCACTAGACACATTCGGAACAAAACAATGCACGCCAAGTACCTCGTGTCAGGTCTTATACGGAGCACATCCGTACTCTGGCAAAGATATCTATCGTACTCTTCTGTTAGGTACAACATTGGTTCTTGGAAATGTTCTCATAAGTAAGACTGTGCATACGTATTTGAAGCAGTGATCTGGTCATGAGTTAGTAAGCATATTGATGACTTTATCGTCCTGACAACCGCTACAACCGCTCTCATGGAAGATAGATTGGCTGATGTAATTTCTGTAGCTGAGAAGCAAGAGATTTTGCTTTCCGTCACGGCACCGGTACTCTGATCAACACACCGCCACACCCGTCCGTTCGAGTATTACCTCATCCGCGGGCTGGGCACAGCCTCGTATCGGCACAAGCGCAGTCCCACAGAATCCACACCACTTGCGAACCGAGCCGTAGGCGGAGAGCGACGGAGCAAGCCGTATCGTGACCCGTATCGCTCACCCGCAGGATCCCGCAAGCCAATATTTCCAATTGTCCCGCTCTGACACAGGGTGCGCTGATCGTTGGTGGGCCTCCACATTTTCGCTGCAGCCCTACGAGAAGATCGCTGCTGATCCGGGGTAGGGCAACAGGGACCAATGAAAAAAAGTTTGGACACGAGCTTATCGACGCCTTTTCATGGTACTTCCGCGAGTCGAGAACATTTCCATGGATGCACACAAGGCAGGGCCTCGTAAGAGGATCGCATCGCATAAGTACAACGCCAAATGGGTCCTCAATGGCAAAATAAACCGGCCCTGGGCATGCAAGGGCATCGAAGTCATTTGGACCCTACCTGCTCGTATACATCATCTCGTCACCCTTCGAAAACGAGTACTAGCTGCCGCAGCCGTTCACGGCAAAAAACGTGCGGCTAGGAGATAAGAAAACCTTAAACACAGTTTCAACAAGCATCCGCAACATTGCATTCGTAATCGTCACTCTTGCCCAAATACACGGATGGCAGTGGCGTCCGCTGATTGTGCCTGCCAAGCCGGCCCATCCTTCGTGCTGTTCTTTTTTTTTTTTTTTCTCGCAGTCCAGGCCGTTCGCGAGGCGGAGTGCACGCGCGCGCGTGCCCACGGCACGGACAACAACACCAAGGCGGGGGGGCGGGATGAACCAACGAGAAAAATCGATCAATGATTGAAGATCCCCTCCGTCCCCATTCACTCGGGACCCTACCCGATACCGCTCCGTGTGCTTCCCGTCCCATCCTACCGCTCTGCTGCCCCTACCACAAGCCCGCCCGCATATAATTACGGTACACGTACGCTCCTTACCCCCCGGTTTCGTTTCTTGTAGATCGATTGCGTCAGTTGAAACATCCTGAAATCTCAAATCGTAGGGAGCGATGATCATCACGGAGAAGGGCCCGCGGGGCAAAGGCTTAACTTTTCTTCGACCCCTTCTTCTGGGTTTGAGATCTGAGACAAGCCTTGGTGGAGCACAGAAAAACCCAGGTGGCCCAAAGGGCGGAATCCAATCACGGTTGCTTACTTGGAAAAAACAAGTGGGGCAGGGAGGCAAAAGTGCAGAAGAGCGGAATGGCAAGGCGGTCGTTTCCTACCCCTTCTCCGCCCTCGTGCATTGATAGGTGAACCCCCACCGCCCTGTTGCGGGCGTTTCAGGGAGTTGCTTGTTGCAGAGGGAGAGGAACGAACCAACGAACATCCACCATAAAATTTTCAGCCAAGTGTGACATCATCTTGGCCCGGACTCAGGAACGCGTGGCCATATCTTGGGGTACTCGTAGTCGTACGATGGACTGTTCGCCTTCAGACAGCTCGTTGGAAATAGCCGACACTTTTGTATGAATACTCAATGAGAGTCTCACAGAGGCAACAGATTCCATCGGTATGCGATGAGCTTTCTCCTTCCCCTAGACTGAAAAGACTTACCTAAGTGACCAGATCCGGATTGATAGTACCGAGTGCTCGTCGGAATCAGGGTTGAGGTCCCGTTTGCATTACTACGGCACCTGAACCCGAACCACTGAAATCCTTGTCCCTGGTCCATGGCTATGAAACGTTCGGCATACGAGTAGCGTGCCATACAATGGCGGGGCGGATGGTTCCGGAATCGGCCGTTGACATACCAGTTGTAACGAAGGTTCCTTTCTGCGGTTGTCATTATTTCCGCCTCATACATATTAAACGCTGGCCGTTTGAACAAGGGTGTCCAGAGAAAGTGTCATTGTCACAAGTGCATCGAATCTCTCAATCGTCGCAGAGGCAAGTAGCTCCAAAATAAGCAATGTCACAAGCACGAGAAGTGGTCTGGGATTGGATGTCTAAAACGCGTAGCATTTTTCTAGCGTCTACATAACCGCCTGTTGGTGTGTCTCGGTATCATCTACCCTTGCCTCCCCCCACCCATCATGAAGTGTATCTTTTTTTCTTAGTTAAAAAAGTTCTAATGCAGCATGCGCATGCCAAAAGGGAGGAAACTCGTGCACACCGCAGAAAAGCATCCCAAATGCATCACAAACCCCGAGTGCCTTCTAATCATTTGCTCAATGCCCACCCAAAACCCAAACGTTTCTTAGCCCACGTCCGGAATTCGCCATCAATCGTGTTCAAACCCATCTTACATCGTATCTTGGCTCACGGGCCTCATCTTCTGACCCAACGGTCACACGAGGGTATCAGACTTAGCGACCGCCGTTCATGACGCGCCAGTACTGAGGACCGGCCTCCAGACGCCTCTCAGTGTTCTGGCGGCCGTTGACGAAGTCGGGGTAGTTGAGGGTCAGCTCGACAGCGCCGGTGACGATGTTGTCAACAGCCTCGACACCGAGCATGAAGGAGTCTGTAAAGATATTAGCGCATGCCCGTTTTCAACAGGGAACAAAGCAAGACTCACGATCCTGGTTGCCGACCTCGTACTTCCACGAGCCAAAGCGGCCACGAGACCAGATGTCCTTAGCCTGCAGCCTAGGCAGGATCTGCTTGAGGGCACCGTCACGCTCAAGGCTGGGGGTGGGGTAGCCGTGGTCGAACTTGCGATGGTAGGTAGAAACGATCTCGTCCTCGGGCTTGAGCATCTCAGTATTGATGAGACCCTGGATGCAGTCCTTGAGGAGGTTCGCCTCGTCAACGGGCTTCATGCCGGACTGAGAAACCTCCAGCATGATGGACCAGTAAGGACCCTCCTGGGCCTCAGAGCTAGCGGGCTTGTTGCCGTTCGCCAGGTAGAGGGTGGGAAGCTTCTTGGAAGCATCGGGCTGGTTGTAGGGGGAGTAGTTGGAAAAGATGGTGGCACGGTAGAAGGGGCAGTTATCCTCGGGGAAGTACAGCCAGCACTTGTCACCGATGCGCTCGGGGCGCTCGCCACGGATACCGACACCAATGACGTGGGTGCTGGAGTAGTAGAGCTGCTTGGTAAGACCGATAAGCTCGTTGTCGCCCAGGGCCTCAGCAAGGTGGTCAACAGCCATGGTGTTCACGAGCTGGTTGTACTTGATGGTAGTGCCGTCCTTCAGGGTAACCTTCTTGGCGTCGGCATCAACCTTGGTGACGGTGGAGTTCTCGCCGAAGCGGGTCTTCTCCTTGGGGAGAGTGTTGGCGACGGCGATCCAGATACCACCGGTACCGTCACGGGCAGGGAAGCGGAAGGTGGCGTTGGGGCCCCAGTTACCAGCGGTCTTCTGGAGGATGACGTTCTTGGTAACGTTCTTGAGGTCGGGAGCAGCGACACGCTCGCCGAGCCACTGGCATTGCATCTATTTCCAAAGTTAATACGACAACCGTTCCTGCGGGGTCGTATCGATCGGGATCTGCGCAGCACTGACCTTGGTGGTGGGCACGGCCCAGACCTTGTAGTTGTAGGGCCTCATGAAGAGGTCCGCAACGCCTGAACCCATCATGCGGACAATCCACTCGTCGAAGTCCTTCGGCTTGGTGTTGGCAACACGGGCCTCAAGAGCGGCGTCGATCATGCCGTCAATGCACCTGACCTGCTCCTCCTTGGGAAGCATGGAAATGTTGTTCTGGAAAGGGTACGGGACCCAGAGGCCCTGGCAGCGGACATAGGAGATACGCTGGTGGGTGTACCAGTCCGTCTCCTTGGGAAGGGCCTCGTCAATGCAGTCGTCGAAGTACTTGTAGTGGGAGAAGATAACGTGGCCACCGACATCGTACAGCTGTGGGGGAGGCGCGTCAGCACGGCGGCGGAGGACCAATTGCGGGAGACGGGGTACTCACGAAGCCCTCGGGGGTGACATCGGTCGAGGCGAGACCGCCGGGAATGGGGTTGGAGTCGATAATCAGCCAGGAGGGACCGTTCTGCAACGAGCGTTAGCTGGATGCCAGGCGGCGGGGTAGCAGCATGCCGCGGGGCGGGAAGGCTCACGATGTGGTTGAGACGCTTCGCAGCACCAAGACCCGTGGGGCCAGCGCCGATGACGAGAACGTCGACGTTGCTGCAAGCGGTTGTCAGCTTCAATGGAGGCGTGTTGGGGCGGGAGGGCGGCGGTGAGGACGCACATCTCTTCCTTGCTCATGGTGAATCCGGTAGCGCTCTGCAGGATCTCCTGAAAACTAGGGACTCTCTTGAGGGTGTTGCGGGCCAAGTTCAGCATGCGAAGCGCTGCGGAGGCGGGCTTTTAACGGTGAGGGTGCTGCAGCAGGAGGCGGTGGAGGAGGGCTGTCTGGGGAGAAATAATAGCCCAGTATGGAGAGGCAATTTGATATGGTTAGCGCGCACGGGCGCTCCTGGCGTAACTGCAGCAGCCGCGGCCCTGCGTCTCAATTCGTGCGTTTCAGAGTCCAGCACACCCTCGCCCCGCCGCCAGAAAAGGGGGATCGACGGTACAGATTGCAAAGTGTCAACTCGCCCAGCGCTGCCCGCCCACCCGCCGCCGCCGCCGCAGCAGCGCGCCCAGCTTTCCACCGGCCAGGCGCCCCCTCCTCCCGAAATGCCCACGCTGGCGGGCGTGCTTCTGGCCACGCACCGGACAGGGCAGTGCGGGCAGTGCGGGCGGCGCGGGAGGATGTGCGGTGCGATGTGCGCTCTCGCAGCCTGCCCGACCGCTACTCGCCGTCCGTCGCTACTTGCCCCGGCGTGCGGTGCGGCAGCCAGCGCGCGCCCTCCTCGGCGGCCAGCCACAGCTGCTCGCGCCGCTTTGGCGGTCCGCCTGAGCAGCAGCTCCCCGGCCAGGCCTGGCACCCACGCACCGCGCCCGGCAGCGCACCTGGCCGCGCACCTGGCAGCGGCGGCCCACACCCGCCCGTATTTCGCCTGCCCTGCGCGGCGCCGCCGATGAGGTAATCGCCAGGGCCGGCTGCTATTTCAGGAGGGCGGGTGGGTGCACGCCGCCGCCACGAGAGCGCGCGTTGCGTGGGCTGCTGTCTATCTGGCGGCAGCGGAGGTGGTGGACATGGTAGTCGTGCTGGCTGCGCTGAGCGCGATGCGGCGCACAGAGGGCGACAAGCTTCCTGTGCTGCACGGCGCCGCGCATGCAGCATTCCTGCGCACGTAGAGGCCAGGTTGCACGCTGTGTCTCGCGCGGCGGCGACCGTCTGAACCTGACGCTCGAAACCATGCCCGCAGCCCACAGCCCGTGAGCGCTGCGCTGCCCGCGATTCGCCGCCGCGCAGCACGCAAGGCAAGGCCGCCGCAGTCCCCCATAAAATTGGCCCTTTGCTGCCCCTGTCGCTGCATCCGGCCGGGCAGTGCGCCAGCTGATCGCTGTTATCTGTCCCGCGGCCGTTTGATGAGGAGCAGCCAGCGCGAAACGCATGCCTGTGCTTAACGCGCAATCTGAATCGACGCCGTCACCGCCCGGCCAATCGCCGCCGCCCCAAGCCCGGATAATTCTCAGTGCTCCCATTTCATAACCCGCCAACGCCTTTTCCCTCCTGAAGATTCCCGCTCCCTTTCCAACCACCATCCCCCAAAGCCCCTCTTCCGCACACTCGTTCGACCTTTGTGTAGCATTCCCTCCCTCCCTTGCCGCCGCGCCCATCTCAACCCGCCGCGCCGCGACTCTACAACGAGGCCCGCCCAGCTACTTGCGACGCTCTAGCTGTTCCTCCCGCCTCCTCCTCACACGCTCCCCGACGCATCACATCCGCCGCACAAATGGCCGACGAGAAGACGAGGTCCTCGCAGGACGGAGTCCGCGACTCCTCCAGCGCCACGCTGCCCACCGTCAACCCCGACGCCGTGCAGCCTGAGCCCCCGAAGCCCGCTTTCCACCCGGCCGTCTACATTGCGTGAGTTGCGCGCTGCGCCCGACCGCTGGCAAAGCTACGGTTACGCTGACAGCCCACAGCGTCTGGATCTCGTTGAGTTCCAGCGTCATCGTCTTCAATAAGTGGATTCTCGACACCGCTGGCTTCCGTAAGTGCTCCGCGACTCTGACTGCGATGATTTTTTTTTTGACATGGAGCTGACAATGAATTACAGGTTACCGTACGTGCATCTGATCCGCTCGCTCAAACGCCGATTCACTGACTTCCAGCGCAGCCATTTTCCTGACGACATGGCACTTGACCTTCGCGACGGCGATGACGCAGTTCCTGGCCCGCTTCACCAATGTCCTTGACTCGAGGAAGAAGGTCCCGATGAACGGCCGTGTCTACCTCCGTGCCATTGTCCCCATCGGTATCTTCTTTAGCTTGTCTTTGATCTGCGGTAACCAGGCCTACCTCTATCTCTCTGTTGCCTTCATTCAGATGCTCAAGGTGGGTCTCGGAACTCCACTTTGGACAACTCGAATTCTGACCGCCAAAACTAGGCCACGACCCCGGTCGCCGTCCTGCTTGCTACCTGGTCGCTCGGCGTTGCCCCCCCGAACATGAAGACTCTCGGAAACGTCTCCTTCATCGTCATTGGTGTCGTCATTGCCTCTTTCGGTGAAATCAAGTTCAACATGGTCGGTTTCCTCTACCAGGCCGGAGGTATCTGTTTCGAGGCCGTGCGCTTGGTCATGGTCCAGCGCCTGCTCAGCTCCGCCGAGTTCAAGATGGATCCGCTTGTTTCGCTCTACTACTACGCGCCTGCCTGCGCCATCATGAACGGTGTTGTCTGCTTGTTCAGCGAACTTCCCCGCATGACTATGAATGACATCTACAGCGTCGGCACTTTCACTCTCCTTGCCAACGCCCTGGTTGCTTTCTTGCTCAACGTCTCCGTTGTCTTCCTGGTGAGTTGCCAATCTGTCTCATTTCAAAAAAAAAAAACGCGCTAACAGCTCCACAGATCGGCAAGACCTCTTCCCTTGTTCTCACCCTGTCCGGTGTGCTGAAGGATATCCTGCTCGTCTTCGCCTCCATGATCATCTTCCAGGACCCCGTCTCCGGTCTCCAGGCCTTCGGTTACAGCATTGCCCTCAGCGGTCTTATCTACTACAAGCTTGGCGCTGAGAAGATCAAGGAGTATCTGGGCCAGGGCGGCCGCGCCTGGGCTGAATACGGCTCCCGTCACCCTGCTCTGCGCAAGCTGATCGTTTTCGGCCTTGTTATCTTCATCGTCTTCGTCTTGCTCGGTGGCCTCGCTCCCCGCTTCGCTCCTGAGTATGACCAGTACGCAAAGGACAAGCTCGGCGGCCTCCTCGGCGAGGGTGCTGGCACGCTTCCCCCGAACCCGAACGGCGCTGCTTAAACGGCATTTTGTCGATTGGGCTGTGCCACCAGAGTTCCCGATTTCTTGGTGACACATAATCGAGCGCACCGGGACACGAACAAGCGACTCGGCAACTCAGTCTTCAGTTTCCAGAAAATGAGTTATACGCCCGTGTCTTACGAAAACTTTAGACAACTTTATTAATAGGCCTTGGAGAAAATACCATTGGTATTAGCCCAGGGATTCCTTTCTCTTGTCCGGGGGTTCTAGGGATAGCAGCTGGGGACGGGTCATGCAGCACAAGCGTTATAGATTGGGCAAGGGCGCAAATTCACATCAAGTCTGCACACAGTCCAAATTGGGGGCTTGCACGCCTTTTTCCTTTACTTGTCTTCGTCAGTTTTGTGTTTTGGAAACGGCGCAGGGCTCTTTCTCTGGGAGATGGCTCTGCATCTTTTTTCAAGCACAAAAGTCCTTTTTTCAGCTTCAGTTTTTGCGACTTCTTTTTCTCACTCTTGTACCAGCAACGTAGGGACGCGGATGATGGATAGCGATGCGGGAGATCACACAGGGATGATGGTTACTCGAACCTGGAGCATTGGGAAATATGGATGTACTCTAGATCATCAATGCATGAAAAAGTCCAACGAAACCATGGTTCCGCGAAGGATAGCAGTCTCGTGAAGCTTGGCATGTGGGATTGGTGGGCGGGAAGAGGTTTGGCAACCGGCGTTTGCTGCATGCCGAGTCGTGGATCTTGCATGCTCCGCGATCACGGTCATGCAAGATGCAGGGAAGCCAAAAGAGCAGAGGCAAAAGGAGGATGGCTGGTCCCCCAACCAACCAACAGAATGGGCTGAAAATAGAAGCGGCAATGTGGTCACCGGTTGCAAGCGATCCACCAGCAGTCAGCTAACCAGCCACACCGTATTGCGCGTTCTTGCAGTAGCTTTATTAGCAACCCGCTACTTCGTAACACTATCTGTCTGCATGTTGGCCACTGCGACCCCGTATATCCCTCGGTTAGCCGCAGGAGGCGCGACTATGATGATGGCACGGCGATGACTTTGGAGGCGGGAGGCAAATCGTCTGGGAGGCTGACCAGCTGGACGTCACGTTGTGTCCCTCGTCCTGGCCCTCGTCCTTCAGCCTCACTAGTTACTTTCGGCCGCTACCCTTTCAGCTGTCCCTTGTTCCTCGTACGAGGAAGCTTAATTTTTTGTCTTCTCGCCGCACGGTCGGCGGGCATCTGTGAAGACCCCTGTCCGCCAGCCAGCCAGCCAACCAAAGCACAACAGAACCTAAGCAATGGCTTGAATCTCATCCAGCTTCGCAAAAAAACACATTTGAGCTGTTTGGTTACTGGGTGGCAGGAATGGAATCAGAGAACTACGTCAAAGTTTGTCGCCCTTCCGCGTGTCTGTCTCTCTGCCCTCCGCGCAGGTCTCGGACGCGGCTGATGCTGGAGCCGACATGCGTTGGCGTCTGTCACTAATGCTATAACCTCCTTTTCCTCAATATTACCAGCCGCGCAACACTTGCTCCCGGCAGCCTCAGGATCGAAGAGCATGCAGACCGTTGATGAGGGAATCCATCTCCACTATCTCTCGGCACAGTGCATGCAACCACTGAGGTGCCATGCGTATCAGCCGCCTTAAGCTTGGCCTGGCGCTTGGCGGACGGCGGCGCGGCTCGTGGAAGATGGATGGGAACGCCTTCAATTGTTCCCCCTACCACGCCCTTCTCCTCCTCCTTCCCCCCTTCCCGATTGTGCCTCACGCAAGATTCCGATCCAATCAAACCGTTGAAGGCCACGCACACGCATCGCGAGTCGTTGACCCAATCTCACCTCCTTCGGTCCGTTCCTTCCTGCTTCGGCAACTGTCGCTGGGTGGCTTGCGCGTGGGCTTTTCTGGTTCCAGAGCAGGGAAGTCCGGCGCCGGGGCCAGCAAGGATCTAGAGGGGGTGGTGTGTGCATGGCAGAGGGAAAAAAAAAAGAGGACCGTGAGTAGTCCCCCCGAAATCGCGGGCATGGAGTTTGGGACAGCTTGTCTGGGCTGGTCTGCCGTGGCCCTATGGCGTCATCGATTTCTGGCTGTCGGATCTCCCTGAGCTTTTTTGCTCTTTCTCATGTACATGGGACTCGGGCTTCCTGACGAGCCTCCTTTCATAGGAGACCAGAGGGCAGATACACGGTGAAGTGGTCGCATTGCGAAACAGGCAGGAGAGCTCGTCCCTTTTTTTTTTCCACCACTCCGAGGGCCTACCAGGCCCAAGAGCGCGTGAGAGAGAGTCATGACGACAGTGTAGCTGGCCGGTGGGTTCTAGTTGGAGTGTGCGCAGAGCGGGCGTGCGAGAGACAGAGGAACGCCAGGGCTCCACAAGTGATAGGCAGAGCGTGACCTGGTAAACGGAAGGTGAAAAAAGGTGTTGGCTGCTTCTCTCCCCCAACACACCAGCTACGCCGCCGCCGTGGTGCCGCCGCAGATGCCACATGCTGCTGCTGACTGTGCCGACGGAGATGGATTTTGCATGAGAAGTCCAGCGCTAAGAGGCTTGTCCGGTAAGGGATCAGCGTGGTGTAATTTGCGGCCCTAGTCAAGCAACTTGGTCTGTCGCTGCGATGGGACGCGCCGTGCTGGTCTCCCTCCGTCTCCGAGGGGTCTCCGCTCCGCTCCTCCTCCTCCTCCCCCCGTCCTCCAGCCCTGCTTTTCCTCCCGGTGCTCTCTTTGGGTGTTTCTCCGGCGGGGATGCGCAGGCCCCAGGGCATGGCACTTCGAGAAGCGCATTATTAAAGGGTAATCGCGGCATGTGACACGTGTGCGCGAGGTAGATCAGCGCCGGCAAGGAAAAAGGGCTCAATCCACGTGGAACTGTGCCCTTTTCTTTCCTTGCTCATCACTCCTGTGCCCTCACAATTGCTCTCGTTGTCCCTCGCTTCTCTCTACCTGTTACTTTCGCCGATCTGCCCGACCATCCCCGGCGCCGGCGGTAGCCAAGGGCACAGAGAAATACAGGGAGCCTTGTCAATTGCCCTTCCGCCTCTCTCTCTTTTCCTTACCGTTGGGTCCCACGTTTGCTTGGTGGCGCTCATCATCCGAAATTTCCTTTTCATCCCAGGACAATGATCATCGCCACCCACCACCCATCGCGCCTTCTGTTCCCACCCTGCGAGGCAGAAATTATAGTCACATCACGTCATTGGGCGGTTTTGACGAGCGTGAGAGATAGTGCTATGTAGATGGGGGCAAACTGACTTTTTCTCTTCTGATTAGCTATCACACTTATTTCTCCCAAGCGAAATGACACGGCGAGCCCTCTCGGTCAAGCTTCCTCTCATGCCTCGTTCTCCCATGTGATTGCGCGTCGTCCTCGGTCTTCCTCGTGTCTGTTCGATTGAATCCGAGAAAAACGAAAGAAAGAGGTGTGCGTTTGTGAGAGGGATTTCGCCGACGATCTCGGACGGGCCAGCTCCGATGGAATCTGAACTGGTGGTTTGTATCCGCCTGGCATGCCTGGCAAGGGTACGACAAGGCTGTCTATCTGCCCTTTAATAGGCAGCTCGCCAACGACTACATTTCCCTGATTGCTCCACTAAGAGTACACCACCGCACAGCTGTCTTTGTGCACACCACGTGTTTCTCGAGTCTCGTCATCGCTCAATGTGGGCTACCCTTTTTTTTCAACGCACCTTTTTCTTTGAAACAAGAGAAGGTTGGCCTGACGGGTTGCCCGCCGCTCCTTCACGAGACGGAAGGAATGAAGTTCGCGTGCAACACAACATCTTGTGTTGATCATTCATGCTGCTAGCTAGATCGGCGCTTGTCTTTTCTTGTGTTGATTTCCTTCCGTCGGCGCGGCGGCAGTTGAAACCGATTATCTTCTCCGTAACAGCCGCCACGGACTTCCGTGAGTGCCGATGCCGCGGTTTGATGAACTAGCAGCCCTACATGATCCCGGGGCTGTATGTTTGCGTGCTCCCGGATGAGATGCCATGCGCCTTTGAGCCGTGCTAACTTCCGGTTTCGAGACCCGGAAGACTCACGCAGCCCAAGGGACGAGCCAATCGTATAGATGATGGTATGGTTCAACCTGCATCTTGATTGACTGTCTCACGGACATGGGGCGAGATAGACGTTGAACTGCCTGAACAGCTTTCACAGCTTTCACAGTCTCACGAGGTCATAGCTGAGACGGATGGCAGGAGAAAATATTCTCTAAACCACATGAAGAAGAGTCCCAACACGCCATTACTGATCTGGAAAATCTAGTTTCTAGACGACTGCTTCACCGACAAGCCGTAAAAAGGTAATGAACTCGCCATTGCAACGACTTATGGCCATCTTTCTATTGTGTAAGAGAACATAAAGGCTGATTTCCTGCTTTGCAACCAATTAGCAAGATGAAGAAAATTATTTATGTACAAGAACTCCAGCATGATAGAATTATCCATGAATTTTTGGGGTATTCAGCTTATCTACTAGGGGTCTGTGACCAATTTCATCATGTCCCTTTTCCTCACCGAACTTTTTGGATACGCCTTGTTGGCCATCCTTTATCAAACGCCACTGGACCTACAAACCCGATTCGCATGAACTGCATACAGGACCGCCATACCCACAAACGCCGGCGCTGTGCTGTAGAAGCAAAGAAAAAGGTAACGTGGAAGCTGGGCCACCAACCCGACCAGACTTCCCATTCCGCTATACCGCAAAGGTATGGGTCTATTCCTCCGTCGCCATGACCATCTTCTCCCTCTCGCTCCTCCTCCGCACCTCGCCCTTGCGAGTATGCCTCCTCTCGTTCTCCTCCCTCCTCTTGATCGCCTTGATCTCCTCGGCCTTGATCTCGCCCGCCTTCTTGACCGTCTTGGGCACGTGGCGGTGGCGGGCGATGCGCTTGAGCTCCGGCATGTGCCTGTAGCGCTGCTTGAGCGCCTCGTCGTACTCGAGCTTCTGGCGCTCGCGCGTCGACTTGACGCCCTGGCGGGCGGACGCCCTGGCGCGCCAGAGGCGCACGTTGCCGTCGTCGGAGCCGGACAGGATGTAGTTGTTGTCGGGCGACCAGGCGCACGAGAAGACGCGCTGCATGCGCTTGGTGTGGTAGATGTCGCGCGAGTGGCCCTGGCCGCGGCTCCAGAGCCGGATGCTGCGGTCGTACGACGCCGACACGAGCTCCTCGCCCGTGGGCGACCAGTCCACGTCCATGACGGCGGCGACGTGGTCTTTGAGCACGTTGAGCGCCCGCTTCATGTTGCGCATGTCAAAGATGTAGATGTTGTGGTCTTCGCTGCCGCAGGCGAAGTTGAAGGCCTCCATGGGGTTCCAGGATATGCAGTTGGCGGCGAGGGTGAGCACGGCCCTGTGCAGCGGGGACGAGGTACGCAGGTCGTACATGACAAGGCTGCGATCCGAGGCGGCAGAGGCGAGAATGGAGGTTTCGGTCTGATTGAAGGAGACGGCATTGATGGTGTCAATGGCGGTAGGCCAGGCAAGGGTTTGCGTTGGGTTCGAGGCCGGGCGCGTCGTATCAAAGACGGAAATCTGACTGGACGAAGAGGCGGCAACTGCTGGCTCTGAGCGGTGGTGCGTAATGCTCGTGAATGCGCCCTGGCCGAGCCATGTCGCTACTGGCGGGCTGCCGCTGGTTGTCTGGTATGGATCGTACATCTTGACCGTCTTATCCGCGCCACAAGATATGATCTTCCGGTCCCGCGACCAGGTGAGACCGCGCACAATATTCTCATGTGCGGAGCCCTGCCATATTTCCTCTCTGCTTGTCAGGTCCCACACCTTAACGACTCCGTCGCCGCTGCCACTGGCAAAATGCTGAAGAGATTCGGGGTCCTTCGCGATGGAGTAGACGCCGTCGACGTGGCCCTTTCCAAGCTGTGCGATAAAGGGTTGGGCGAACATGCGCTCCATCTTGGTCGCATTGAGGGCACGGGTGTATTCTCGAGCGCGCTCGAATGGGTGCATGGCTGGGTCGAGGTTCCTCGGCGGCCGGGCAACATTTGTGCCCGGAGCCTGGTAGTCGCTCGCTGAGCGGGTAAGAGCTTTGATTTTCTGCACGGCATATCAGCATTCTGAATCCGAAGCAGGAGTTTGGTGGGAACAGAATTACCATTTTGTCTTGCGGGCGGAGGAGCAAGCGTTCGCCGCGGCGTCGAGAACTTTTGGAGAAATGATATCGGACTAGACCATATCAGGTAGCGCGCGGCGGGCAGGCCAGCTCCGACATCACAGCTCCAGCCCGCTGCGTTGCTCAACACCACATCGTCCATCCGCAACCCGCCTCTTCTCCACCACGCCGTCCACCTGTCCATCTCTCCCTCCCAGCTGCTGTATCATCAACCAACCATGGCTCCCACTGCCGCCGAGGATGCGCAGCGGATAGCAGACGCCCAGGAAGTGCTCAAGACCGACCCAGCAAAGGCAGAGCAGACGTTCCGCGACGTGCTGTCCAAAGACCCTGGCTCCAACGATGCCTCCATCAAGAACTTCGAGACTGCTCTTGTGTCGCTGGGCGAGTTGTACCGTGACCACAGGAAGACGAACGAGCTGGCAGAGCTCATCCGTCAGGCAAGATCAGTGCTGTCATCATTCGCAAGGGCAAAGACGGCGAAGCTCGGTATGGCTCCGCGCATGTTGCACCTCTGCTGCGTAATAGTCTAACCGTTTACGACCACAGTGAGGCAGCTTCTTGACATGTTCTCCGCCATCCCCAACACCCTCGAGACTCAGATTACCGTCACCAAGTCTTGCATAGAATGGGCCGTCTCCGAGAGGCGAGGCTTCCTCCGCCAGAACCTCGAGACGCGTCTCGTCTCTCTATACATGCAGAAGCAATCGTATTACGAAGCTCTCACCCTCATCAACAGCCTGCTCAAGGAGTTGAAGCGCTTGGATGACAAATTGGTGCTGGTTGAGGTGCAGCTTCTGGAGTCGCGTGTCTACCACGCTCTGGGCAACGTTCCCAAGGGACGCGCCGCCCTGACGTCCGCTCGTACCTCCGCCGCCTCGGTTTACACGCCTCCGCTGCTACAAGCTGGTTTGGATATGCAGAGCGGCATGCTGCATGCCGAGGACAAGGACTTCAACACCGCATTCTCCTACTTCATCGAGGCCATGGAGGGTTACCACTCGCAGGATGAGGCACAGAAGGCCACAGCAGCATTACAATACATGCTTTTGTGCAAGATTATGCTGAACCAGGTCGACGACGTCAACAACATCATGACGTCGAAGCACGCTTTGAAGTATGCTGGCAAGAACCTGGACGCCATGAAGGCCGTCGCACGCGCGCATGGGAATCGCAGTCTGGAGGAATACGAGCGCTCCCTGTCCGACTACCGCTATGAGCTGGGTTCCGATCGTTTCATTGCTTCCCACCTCCGCCGCCTTTACGATGCCATGCTCGAGCAGAACTTGATCAAAGTCATCGAACCGTATAGCCGCGTCGAAATCTCTCACATCGCAAAGCTCGTCGGCCTCGATACCCCACAGGTGGAGCGTAAGCTCAGCCAGATGATCCTCGACAAGGTCATCATCGGCGTCCTCGATCAAGGAGCCGGTTGCCTCATCGTGTTCGAGGAGACGGAGCGTGACCAGGCGTATGACGCCGCCCTTCAGACCATCGAGAAATTGCATAATGTCGTCGACGTTCTCTACACCAATCAGGCCTCGCTGCTGGAGTGAAGGATCAAAAAAAAGACGGACGGTGGGGGATATTAGCAAGAATTACAGATGGCGTCCGGGCTTCTGCGTCGGAAAAGGATGGTGTATCATAGTATAGACAGGCGTTCTCAGCCGCGCAAATGCCTTGTCGAGGACGATAATATTATGATCTTGGCATGACCAGTTTTGACCCATGGGTACTTTGCAAGGCAAGCTCTTATCAATGTTGATTTAGTAGAGTAGCCGATTCCTAAGCTTCACGCGTTGCGCTGAGGCATCTTGAGCCTGTGATATCTCAATCTGAAAAGTAATTCCACAACAGACAGGGCGTGCCTGCCGCTATTGATTTTGGTGGGGCCGGGATGCTGTATGCTGACTGATTAAACGACAGCCCCCATCTGTATGATTCGTAGCGATTGCTGAGCAATCCTGCATTCCTCTCGTTCCATACTGGGCTCAACTATGTGGGGGATACATCATATCGCACAGCACCGCCACGCTCGGGCTCCGGTGACGCTCTCAGCTTATACATCAGCCCCTCAATGCCTTGCAATACGGAGCCTTGCCGACCAGAGCCCCCACGCACTGCAACAGTATTCCAATGCCATCTACTCCTCTAAATGCTCGCCAATACCATTCTGCTATTGGAAGGATCTATTCCTCGGGGAACTGGGTCCGCAGCTCTAATACCGACTCGGCTGAGAGCGCTCCTCGACGACTGCCACCTCTCGCAACTGCGAGAAATGTCATCTCATCTACATTATGATCCTGACTTCCGAGTTGCCGGAAACGAGCTCGGGATTGAGCCGCCGACAATGCTTTGTGAAGCATGCCGGAAATTGATGAAGAACCCTCCGAAGCATTTCATACCGACCGCCAGGGTCACTCGGCGTTTCCATCGTTGCACATGGGCCTGGCCACCTTCCGAATACTGGGTTCCGCACCATAACACCTTTTTTGAACTCATTCACTGCTGCTACAGCTCAAAAGGTAGATGTCATCTTTGCCATTTATTCTGGCACTCTTTTCGGAGACAAGCTCGCCGTCACCGCCACAACGGGACAAAACTTACCCTCGAATGGAAAACCCGCGCATTGGGAGTTTGCCTTTACGAAACGGAGCGTAGAACTCAGTATAGCACTTTCAACCTCTGCTTGAACCTTCCCGAGAAGGTTCTAAACAGTGAATCGCGTCTGATCCACTTGAAGATTACCAGAGGTAAGATCACCTACGAAACTCCTGTTGTGTGTCTGCTGAGTCTGCTTCTAGTTGACTCTGGAGACTTTCCTTTCCCTGGCACACTGTCCAACTACACGGGGTCGGCTGAGACGTTCTCGCGCATAGAGAATTGGATGCGATATTGTGTGCAAAATCACGCTCAATGCTAACATCCGCGAAGAAGTCCCTCTGAGCTGCCGACAAGGCTGGTTGTCATTGCGGACGGCGGGAAATATTTCCGTCTAACAACGCAGGTCCCTGAAAATGCTGCGTATCTGACCCTCAGCTACCGTTGGGGACCTGAAGTCACCCCTTACGCATTGACAAGAAAGACTTTTGGCGAACTGAAGAACTGGAACTCCGCCGCGGTTCTCCCCAAGACACTTCGAGACGCTTGCTCCACGACGAATCGTCTTGGGTTCCGATATCTGTGGATAGACAAACTGTGCATTTTTCAAGACTCCCGTGAAGATTGGGATCACGAGGCGTCCAGAATGGCACACGTGTACAAGAACTCTTTCTGCACCATTTCCGCAACTGGTGCAATAAACGACGACGGCGGCTGCTTTGTGGAAAGGAGCGCACTCGGGATACAGCCCCTCAAGCTCGCGGCAAACACGCTCGTGCCCAGAAACACCTACTTCTATACCGGCCCACCGGACAGCAAGCAGAAGGAAGGAAAACTCGGTCACCTTGCAGACCGGGGATGGGTGTTCCAGGAATGGAATCTCTCGCGCCGCATCGTGCACTTCAGCCAGGAGCAGGTGCACTGGGAATGCATGGAGGTGGAAACTGACGAGACATGGCCGCTCGGACGACCGCTGTGGTTCGAGTCTCCTCAAGGCGGTTGGTTTGATCTCGAGAGGCCCTACCTCGAAGTTGCCGTCGACGCTCCCAAGGACATATACCACATCTGGAGGCGGGTAGTGGAAGACTACTCGGGAAGGAAGCTCACCCGAGAGAGCGACAAGCTGCCAGCACTCGCGGGCATAGCACGGGAAATGCAACGGGTCAGGCGAGACGAGTACGTTGCGGGCCTTTGGCGAAGATGGCTGCTGCTGGAACTCTGCTGGTCCCATTCGCAGGGAACCGCGAGGAGGCCCAAGTCTTACCGGGCACCGTCGTGGTCCTGGGCGAGCGTCGATGCGTCAGTCAGCGGCCCGCCGGCAGTAGCCAGCGTGGCCACGCGCCTAGCAGATGTCAAAGACGTGAGGATCCATCACGCCACCGAGAACGTATTCGGCGAAGTCCACGACGGCTGGGTCGTGCTGTGTGGTCATCCCATCCCTGTCAGTATCAGACCGGAACGCGGTGCCACCAAGAGCGCATTCGGGTTTCACTTGAAAGTATTCCAGCGAGACGGGACGGCGATCCCGTTCAATAGCACGGCCGCGACTGTCAGGCTCGACGTCGATTTCGCATTCTTGAATCACGGGACGGCTCCAATCTACTGCGTACCTCTACTCGACCTTGGCACTCTGGACAAGCCATGCGCCGTCGTGTGTTGTCTGCTGCTAGTCCCCACGGGGACCGTCACCTTGATAACTACAGGGGCTATCCTGGCTGCACCGCCATCGACCAGCAATGGAGAGTACCACAGGGTTGGGTTGGCTCGTCTGTACGTCCATTCCTGGAATGAGTTCCTGGATTGGCTTTCAGGGATACCGAGACGGGACATCGTCATCAGATGAAGGCTCCGACCATGTCTAATCACCTTTCCTCTCGCATCTGGTTGGGTGTCCCTATAACGAGTATGCTCGAGATATCAGAATGCAAAACCGGATTCAACCCGTAAACCTCTATTTCCTTGTCTTATTAACACTCTGCATGGCTCAGCTCATGCTTTTCTACATCCGTTGATCTATTAACAGCCGCGAATGAAACAAAACGCCACCCATCACTTCTCCCCCATCTCCCCCGTTTCTACCACTCACTACTACTGTTACGCCCAGTCCCCCACCTGAACGGATGCGCCTCGGTATTAAACACCCACTCATCCAAGCTCACGACGCCGGGCTCCTCGAACACGAGGTAGAAGTACTTCAGCGTCTCGGCCAACCAGAAGCTCTCCATGCGGTCGCCCAGCCGCGGGCGGGCGGCCACGCAGTCCTCCAGGCTCGCGTGGCCGTACCGCGTCCGCGTGCTCTTGACGACGTTCTCGAACATGCGCCAGGCGCGGTCCGGCAGGCGCCAGTCGCCGGTGACGCGGTACAGCACGAACAGGCTCTCGACGGCCTCGGGCCGCAGCAGGTAGCGGGGGTCGGCGATGCGGGCGACGCCCTTGCGCAGGTGGTACTCGGCGATGAGGGAGTCGGCGGAGATGGGTTCCTGGTCCGGGTTGGGGTTGTTCGCGGCGGCGGCGGCGGCGGCGTTGCCTAGGCGGGTCGGCGCGTCGTGGGCGCGCTCGATGGCCTCGTACCAGGCGTCCTCCTGCCACTCGCACGAGTCGCCGGCGCCCGGCCCGCTGTCCGGGCAGGGCAGCGTGTACATGATCTCGGGCATGATGCCGTGCGGGGCGCTGTCGTAGGCCCACAGGCAGCCCTCGGTCAGGCGGCGGCCGACGTCGACGTCCTCGGCGACGGCGAAGGCGCGGCCGGCCAGCGCGAACATGCCGCCCGCGAAGCAGGCGAGGTGCTGGTTCTTGGGCTCCAGGAAGACGGTTGTGGGACGGCCGGCGAGCGTGATCGGGCTGCCGTCCGTCGAGGCGTCGCCGGCCATGAGGATGTCCTTGTTGCCCGGCACCATGGGCCGGTAGAGCATGTGCCGCTTGATCGGCGCGGCGGCGTTCATGTACAGCCGCCGGTACTGCGGGGTCGCGCCGTGCAGCAGGAGGTGCTGCTTCGGGAAGTACTCGTACAGCGAGTCGGCCATGCCGCCGAGCGTGAAGGAGCTGTGCGCCGTGAAGTCGGCGTCGCGGGCGTTGACGGCCGTGGGGAAGAGGCCCGGGAGCTTGGTCACGCGCTGCTGCGATTCGAAGGCGGCGGTAACGCGGGTCACGGCATCGTACCAGCGCGGGTCGCCTGTAAGTTGCGAGAGGCGGGTGAACTCGAGGGTCATGGAGCCCAGCTCGGCGACCAGGACGGTGGCGTCGGCCTCCTGGGGGAGGTCGTCGATGGCGGCGCGGAAGTTCCAACGGGTAACGGGCATGCGATTGGGCGTGTCGAAGGCCTTGTACAGCATGTGGCCCAGCTCGACGGCCTTGTCGAGGAGTGTGGGATACTTGCCGCCGCTGAGGTCGTAGGCGGCCAGGAAGCCGCCCAGGTAGCGGATGGTGGTCTCGAAGACATTGAGCTCGTCCAGGGAGCAGGTGCTGAAGTCGATCTTGTTGACGGCGTACACGGCTTCTTCGAATTCGGAGGTCAGATTCATGATCCAGAGCGTGTCGAGGGAGTCGACCAGCGTGGCGGCCCATCCACCGAAAGGGTCGTTGTTCCGTCCGGTGAGGGGGAGCAGCTCGTCGCGCAGCCAGGCATTCTGCTTGTAGCCGTTCCAAGCGTGCAGGAATTCGTCGCGGACTTTGCGCTGGCGGTTCAGGCGAGTTCGGCGGGCGTCGGCGTCCTCGTCGTCAAAGGTATGCTGGATGGTCGGAAGCCGGGCCCTCGCGGTAGGGATCGGGGCCATGGACTGGACTGGATAGCGCTGGGAGACATTGGCCCAGTCGAAGGCCGGCCTGACGGGGCCGGAACCGATTATGGAGGAGGGGCCTTGTGGCAGCCCATAGGGCGAGGATGGGGTGTGGACGTAAAAGAGGAAGATGAAAGTAAAAGCGGCGAAGACGCAGACGGTCCTGCGCCGAGCAAGTAGGGGAGGCATGGCGGTTTAAGAGACATGGCGGGCGGCGGGGCGAGAGAGAGAAAGCTTCGAGTTTTGTTCAAAGCAAAAAGATTCAATTGGGAGCAGCAGGAGCAGGATGATCCGAGGCGTTGGAGGTGATGCGTGGCCCCTGGAAACGCGCAACGCCTGCCGCAGAGTCATTGGCGTGCGTGGCGCGACGCGCATACAGGCTCCTCCGCCATCTACGACAAACGCGCTGCGACATGATGTGCGCTCGAGAGAGAAATAGAATTGGGGCGTGAGACCGCGGTTGTAAGAGGCAGGATTAGCCACGGCCGTCGATCTTGAGCTTGGCGGTGAGCTCAACCGCAGCGGCGGGAGCAGTGAGAGCGCGCGGGCGAGGGAGGGGAGGGCGGCGGGAGAGGAGCGAGGGAATAATGGATGGGCCTGCCTGTGGCCTGCCTGCGAGTCTTAAGGCGGAAGGGCTGACCTCATTCCCGGAGCGCTGCACTCCATCCATCATCCATCATCCATCACTCGTCCCTCCATCCCTGCCTCCCATCACTGCTCACCACGCCAACCTCATGCAACCAACTGCGTCGTGCACCCTGCGTCCTGCGTCCTGCGTCCTGCGTCCAATGTAAAGTCGGGTGCTGTATGCCTCCGGAGTGCCGGATCTCGAGCGTTCCGGCTCCACTAACTTCTGACCATCGAGCTGACAGCGACGGCGGCAAGCTTCGGCACGGCACAGCACACCGGCCTTTTCCTCTGTGGAGCCGGGAAGCTGCTGTCTGACCGGAACCGGAAGTGCAAGTCGGCTGGCCCCCGCATTTCTGAGGCACGGCTGCTGACTGCTCATTGCTGACTGCTCATTGCTGACTGTTGCTCCTCCTCCTGCTCCCGGCCTATACGATGCGGCTGACAAACTGCGATTCCAAACCTGCCCTCTAGCTGCTATTCTGTCGTGTCGCCTGCAATTTATTTCATGATTCAGGTCTCACTCCAGTGTAATCTCGAAAGCCGACACCAGCAAGAGCCTTTCTTTTGTAAGAGCTGACAAATGCTCCTCCAACACTAGCCTTCGTCTCGCCCGAAAGAAGACCATCGAACACCATAGCACCTGACATTGCAGTCCCAGCTTACTCGACATCCACCGGTAACAGTACCACCTTGCACTTGTCGGGTTTTTAGCATGCTTTTGGTGTGGGGCACCGCGGTAACGACCCGCGCATGACGCTGGCCCGGGACAAGCTCCCCCCGACAAGAGCATCTTGTAGGCTGAACCGATTCGGTTGTACCCCGCCGGCTGCAGAGTTCTGGCTCGAAATTATAAAGATCACCGGGACCCTTTGCTACAACTCCAGCAATTGCATTCTCCAATCCTCTGGTCAGACCCTAAAACTCCACCAGTATACCTCAACTCATCCGCAGTTTCCCCGAGCAACAACGTGACCATGTCTGCCCTCAAGCCCATCGTCCTCTACTCCCACGCCTCGGGCCCCAATCCGTGGAAGGTCGCCATCATCCTCGAGGAGCTCAAGCTCCCCTACGAGACCAAGTTCCTCGAGTTCCCCGAGATGAAGCAGGAGCCCTACGAGTCCATCAATCCCAACGGCCGCGTCCCATCCATCGAGGACCCTAACACCGGCATCAAGCTGTTCGAGGTACCCACGCTCTACTGCCCTTGCTGTCGCCCTGCATTCCACTCTCAGTGACTAACCTCTCCGCCCTCAGTCCGGCGCCATCATCGAGTACCTGCTCGACAACTACGACAAGTCCTCATCCCTGCAGTACACCACCTTCCCGGAGAAGTACCTCCAGAAGTCCTGGCTGCACTTCCAGATGTCCGGCCAAGGCCCGTACTTCGGCCAGAAGGCGTGGTTCACGTACTTCCACCCGGAGAAGAACCTCACCTCGGCCATCGAGCGCTACGCCAACGAGATCAAGCGCGTCGTCGGCGTCATCGACCGCCACCTGTCCAAGACCGGCAAGCCCTACCTCGTCGGCGACAAGGTTTCGTACGCTGATCTAGCCTTCGTGCCTTGGAACATGAACTTGGGTTTCCTGGTTCCCGATTGGGACCCCAGCAAGGATTATCCGACCTTCGCGAAGTGGCACCAGAGTCTGTTGGAGAGGCCGAGCGTGAAGAAGATCGCGGCCGATAAGGCGGCGGCGTCGAAGCATTGAGGTGGCTGTGAGGTACGATGTCCATGCTCTGTTTCGACTGAGGGGAGGTAGAAAAGACTGCATTATCACGAGCAAACGCACATTTTCGAGTAGTAAGCGCGTATTCGTCACCGAAGGAAAAATAGCAAAACGAAAGGCATAAAATACCAAATAAATCTAACGCGTTTCTGGCCACGATCTCTTTCCCATCTCTACCAACTGCATCATCCAGCGTAAACAGAAGCTCTTAGCGCACACATTCTCCCAGTCTACAACCTCACCCACTCCCTCCCTACTCAACCCTGACAACCCTCCACCTCAACCATGACGCCCACTCCCCGCCCCTCGCCGCCAACAACTCCTTACTTACCCCCGCCGTGTCCACCTTTTCCAACCGCGCCTCCTTCACCTCCCACCGGCTCCCCGTCCGCTCCCCTACCTCATCCCAGAACTCCTTCCAGCTGCTCCCATCATGCATGAACCTGCCGCTGTCGCCCCTTACGCCCGGCTCCGGACTGCCCACCTGCCTTCCTACGACCGTGGCACCGGGGACCGGCTTCAGCAGCTCGACGATGTGCAGCGCGACGGTCATCTGGTCCGCGCGGGAGAAGAGGTGGAAGAACGACGACGCGTGGACGATGGAGATGGAGGACCTGAGCGGGGCGAGCGGGGCCGGGGGGTCGAGCGCGGTCGGCGCGAGGAAGTCGGCGGCGGCGAAGTGCGGGGAGAGCGGGAGGCGGTCGGCGTCGAGGAAGAGGGCGTGGCCGAGGTCGAGGAACTCGGCGCGCAGGTCGCTGCCGTACAGCGAGCCGGGCGGCGCGCCGTCGTGCGCCAGCTGGCGCAGCTCCTGGCCGAAGCAGCAGCCCAGGTCGAGCAGCTTCTCGCCGCGCTTCACGCGCTCGAGGATCTCCGGGTAGTAGGACTCGTTGCACATGTTTAGGTCGAGGAAGCGGAACATGCCGATGCATGGGTAGGGGAACTGGGGAGAAGGCATGTTGTCAGATCCGTCTTCTCTTAATTTAACTTTTTTCCCGCCCCCTTATTCTTCAATGTTATGGCACTACGAGGCTGGAATTTGATGCGTGAGCAGAAATGCGTACAATTTCCCAGGCTTTGTCTCTCTGTCCACGCTGTCAGATGCAAAGCTACCAGATGGGTGGTATTTTACGAGACTTACGACTTCCAAGACATGAGCGTCTACCCTCTCCGGCGGTATGCCACTGTATTTCTCCAGTAGCTCTCGAGCCTGAGGTGTGAGATTCTGGACATCCTTGCTGTACCATGGAGCGTCTTTGCTACGGGATCCGACTTTCAATGCCTGATCCTGGCCTTGATTCTCAGCCATGTTGAACGGCAGACTGGCAAGTATATCACTTGAGCAAAACGTGCAACGTTGATGTTTTGTTGTGGTGTTCTGAAGGTTCAAGTGTCAAGCGATTGCGTCACTATATTTCCGACAAAAAAGACGCTAGCAGCCGAAGGTTCGGCTTCAACGATGCCGCACCAGGGGATGGGAGGTTGGGGCTACATTTCAGATACGCGCGACGTGGTCCTTTTGTAGTTTGGAATCCGCTGGCGTTCCGCATCGTGGTCTGACCATTTCCGCGTGAAGACGCGCAACGGATGCAGGTGGCTTGCTCGCGGGGTGGAGCAGCATGGGCCTGGAATCCTTCGAATAAAGCGCCGGAGTGTCACGCTGCAGAAGGATGTTGAAGCTGGCGAATTAAGCAGGAACAGATGCGGGATTTGTGCAAAAGTTGAGACGGTCGTGCCAGGGGGATTATGCGGAAAGCGAAGTGGTTGGACGCCACCGTTGTAGACAGTTGGAGAGAAGCTTTACCGTTGCAAACGGCCGGAAGCTCCGCTTGAAGCGCTCCCGTTCGGGAGGAAGGAACGCTCCGACCGACCCGGTCGCCCTATTCGGTCGTCCCGTGACTTTCGCGACGCGGACGCGTTCGCTGCTCTCTCCCAGGCGCGTGCTAACCCCAAACCTCGTGTTCTCACAATCCCCCACCTCCACAGCGCGTGCACGCCCTTGCTCTTGCTGGCCCAGCGCGCTCGGACCGAGCCATATCGAGCTCGCTTCTTGTCAGTGCTTTCCATCATCGCAAGTGTCGCTTGAAGCATGGAATGAGTCGTCTCTTAAAGTCTGTCAGAGCTGCACGGCGCTTATTCAGTGCATCTCAAGCATACGATTCATTTGAGCCACTCTTCATCAGATTCTTTTCGCTACCAGCCAGCCTCGCAAATTTCTCCGAGATGCGTACCTGCATGAGATGACAACGCAGGTAAACTTAGGCGGGATGGCGTCTTGGTCGATTGAGATCCGAGCGGTGGCGATTCATCGACCTGCTTCGACATGCAGAGCGAGGAAGGCGTCCCATATATTTGACCGAGATGCAGGGTCTTGGCCTTACTTCGCCATGTCTTTTCCGTCCTGCGGCTATGTCCGGAGAGCCTCAGGATCCTCAAAAGAGCAGTGGGCGTCCAATCCGCCCCCATACCAAGACACATGCGCGGCGCGCCTGATTAATCACAAAGGGTCCATGCCTCTCATGAACATGTCGATTCGGAGCTCCTCCATTCGTCGACATCAGGCAAGCTGTCGTAGACGACTTCAACTTCACCAGCACGGCTCTTCCCGGCTTCCCGAGCCCCCGCTGCGATTGTTTCAAAGCCTGCCCAAGCAATCCACCAAGCTGCTGCATCTGGACGCCTTGTTGTTGCATCTTCGACTCTGCTTCTGCTTGCGGAAACTGCAGGTCCTCGGCGACTCCGGAGACGCGGACCGCGGATCATACTGCTACCCTCGTTATTCTGAAGAGGCTAATGGCGTGACACCGAACCATCGCGGAAGGCGAGAGAACTGCGCGGTTGAACTTATCAAAAGTGCAGTCCAGCAATCACTTCCAGCAACGGAAGCTCATAATCCCCACCAATTGCAGGCTCGTACACTACCCGAGTGCGAGGGCAGGGTAATACAAAATTAACCTGTCGGCTCTCCATGTGAGCGCGCGGGATGATGTGTGACAGCATCCAGGTACCTCATCATTGCGATTCGTCGGGAGAGAGAATGGCGGGCAGCGATGGGCGGGCATTGGCTGGACTGGCACTGTCGCTGGTGCGACAACCGTCTCAGAGCATGCGGGCGCTTTTCCTGTGACGGCTTGCCTTGCGTCTTTGCTAGACCTCGCCGATCCTCCAGCCTCGCTCTGCGCGACTCTCCACCCATCACAGCCTGCCCGAAAGGTTGGAAGATTTTCCAGCCGTGAACTCGACGGTCAATGGGCGTCCAATCCGCCCCCATACGGCGCGCCTGCCCACTTCCCACTCGGCCAGCACATGGCTGGTCCACTAGCCCATGACGCATGGATGATTCGGTCTGCAGTCGCTCGCTCACCAACGCTCTTGACCAGCGGCGCCAGATCGTCTGCGCTGCTCGTCGTCGCCATCCGAGCATCCCGGAATTGTGCGCTGATCCAGGCTGGCGCTTGGCTCGTTACATGAGCTCATCATTGACGAGCTGATCTACTCTCGTTAGCGAGGGAGTGGCAGAGGAATTGGAAGCCTGAGGTTGATGAGTCTGGCGGTCGTTTTGTCATCCCGGACGCATCTGGAAGGGCCGGAAGAGTGAACGAGAGGCGTGGAGAATCAGGAGGCGGGCTGGTGAAGCCAAGGAAGGGCTGCATTGAGGCGGCAGCCATCCGGGCGGCAGGCGTTGCAGGGACGATCTTATCTGCCACCAGCACACCATAGGGGCTAGCGGCCCAAGCCATCCGGTCCGAAGCACTCAGCCCAGTGGCCGCCGTCATCGCAAGTTGGATTAAGGTTGCAGGCAGCCTTTGTTTTTGCAGGATCAAAAGGCTGGCGCTGCAGGGCAACATTGACGACAAGCTTTGCCAGAGCGCAGTCCCCCACGATCTGCCTGGAGTCAATCGTCCACAAATCATCCGCAGAGACAGCCTCTCCTTGTGCCCGCTCTCACCGATCCGGCAGAAAGAGCGGCGATAAGGCTGGTGTGCTGGAAGGCGGCAGCGCACAGGGCGCATCGGCGATGGGCTTGTTGACTCGTCCATCATCACCGACTCTTTCAATTTCTGCCAAATCGCCGACGCCCTGCCCATCGTCGCCGTCGTTGGGACGGGCCCGAGAAAGCCACAGCTGGTACCTGCGTCGGGTGGGGCGCTGACTAGATGGGCCTCACATACAATACACGCTGTCCCTCATGGTGTCGCTCAAACCGCGAACATGCACATCGCTCGTATGCCCGGATGCGCTGCACGCCGTATTACCCGCTGATGAGCCCTTCCAGTCGGCAAAATTTCTCGCCTTCTCCGGGGCCGCCCTCCCGCTTGGCCGTCGCGCCTGAATGCTGCTAGCATGGGAATGAGAGAGAGAGGAAGAGTCGTGGAGGGCGAACCGTGCAGCGGCGCGCAGGCTCACCGTTGGAGCGGGCCTAGCTGAAGGGGGCGCCGGAGCCGAAAGAAGGCGCTGAACAAGCATCCAGCACCCACCATGGGCCGATCACCGCCATCTGTTTCCCCAACAGGGAGGGCCCTTGCTCTAGGCCCAAGCCTCCTCTGGGCCCCTGCCAATTGACGCCAGCGGCCTGAGTGGGTTCTCTGCTTTTTTTCTTTCAACACCAGCACGGCCAACCCCGAAAGCAGCGGTGCCCCCGAGACAGTCCAATAAGCTTATCCAAACAACTGCACGCCCGCTCAGGGTTCGAGAACACTGGATGCCGCCTCCTGTGGCTGGCCTTTCAAAACAGCGATAGCAAGAGGACTGCCAGTCTGAAAGGCCGATCGGCAGGGCAGCCTGCCTATCAGTATGCTGGTTTGTCTTGCAGCAGAAAGCACTCCAGCTGCCTCTTGGCGGTCCGCCGGCGCGCATGAACCGTGAACCCTGCTGGCTCGGACAGAGAGAAAGACAGAGGGCCCGGAGGGCAAGACACAACCGCGAGATGCACACCATTCACACGTCCATCCCTAAAGGGGAACAAAGGCCCCAGTCGCTATCTCAGCGCACGTTCTCTTGTCTCCTCCGCCCGCACTGTCCACGGCACCCACCCTATGAGCGAATTCTTCTCCCGCCAGCTATCGACGATCATTCTTTCCTCGGCAGGCTGTCCATACCGCATATCCCACAAGTCTCCGCTTTGGCGTGCTTTCGTGCCTATCGCGCCAGCATGCTGTCATCGGCCTTGGTATCCACGCCAGCGGGCGTTACTCCCTGGTCACCAATGACCCATGCATAATTCCATACTTGGTGCCGCGCCAGGCACCGTGCAGGGAAGGAGATAGCCAGTGATGGTGTGGTGGCCCAGCCCCAGCCCGCCCCAGCCCGCCACGGCCGCCCTCCGCTCCCGGAGGCCCAGATGGCTATCTGATATAAAGGAGACCATCTCGGAGAACTGCACTCTTTCTGTGTAACCGTCACCGTCAATCTTTTTTCGATCAGTCCCTCCCGCGGACAGGAATATACTTACGGTTCACTTCCTCTCGTCGTTGTGACAGGCATAAACGCCAAACCCAACATCCCAGTAAAGGGTCCAACACTTCCAAATAAATCGGTCTTTTCTGCAACAAAAAGACAAAACAATTAAAATGCACTTCACCTCGGCCCTCACCTCGCTCCTCCTGGCCTCCAGCGCCGCCGCCCTGCCCCCGACCCGTGTGGGCACCGTCGTCAACAGCACCACCGGCCACCTCGAGACGCGCAGCCTCAACGTGAGCGAGCCGGTCATCCTCCCCCGCAACGGCAACTACTCGCACCCCATCCTCCCCCGCAACGGTAACTATTCGCACGGCAGCCTTTTCGCCGGTAGCCGGCCGAACCTGCACGTCCCGCGCTGGAACATCAACTCCACCGAGGAGGTCGCCAAGGCTGTCTTTCCGCGTCTGTCACTCGACAAGAACAGCACCGAGGGCATCTTCGAGAAGCGCGACCTCGAGGGCGTCGCACTTCCGTCCGGGGTTATCGGCAAGCGTAACCCCAGCCCGACCGGCTACGTCAAGAGGTCTTACGGCACCGGTACGCCCTTCCAGGCTTAAGTCAATCACAATGATGACAGCAGCGACAACAACACATCACCATCACGAGCGTGAGATGAAGGACTCGTTCTTCGGCCTTCTCATCCTACTCGTCTTCGTCCAATTCTTCTTTTCTTCGTCTTCGTCATCATCATCATCATCATCGGCAACCGTGGGGCGAGATTCGCTGAGACGTCTGTCTTGAAAACAGGGAGAATGCCCGAAGAGGGATTTTCGACTTTCTTGACAGTCGTCTCGACGCCTTTCGCCACACCAACACCTGTTACGCCAACGCCGACGCCTAGTGGACGCGGGAGGGATGCCTGTGGTGCTGGAGCGGGTGGTATGGACGTGTGGGATCGGTGCATCGAGGCTCTGTTCTTGGGGCTCGGACATTGATCGTCACGGGTCTTTGCTTTTCCGTCTTGGTTTTTTCCCATTGCCTTTTCCTTTACTGCAAAAAGGTGGGTTTTCATTAGAGAGTGGGTTTAACGGTGGGGAAAAGAGTCCCACTGACTGCACTCGGACTTTTGGGAGGAGAGTACACTTGGAAGTGTTGGGGAGGAACCAGTCACACATTTGCTCTTTGTAATGCCTGGGGCAGTCGGAAGGGAGGGAAAGGTTTCCTCCACCGGTCCGCTGTCTTTTCTTTTCGTCACGCTCTTTCACGACGTTAGCTGCTTGATACCACGGAAACGCACTTCTTCACTGTCGATATTGGACATCGAATTGGACATGGAATATGGGGAAACATTTACACGCGCACTCTTGTACATGCGACATCTGTTAATAGAGAGAAGAAACCTTAAACTTACTTCACCTTGCCCTTAACTCGAGTACGTGACCCTCGGCGCATACGGAGCCTAGGAGGATGTGCGAATTCGAACTGTGTGGGCATGTACACAGCAGCCGTTTCCCCGGAGCTGCGGTCGCGTCACGGGCGAGCAGATTGCGTGAGAGCTGTACAGATGACAAAGAACCAAGCGGCTATGAAAATGTGATTGATCGCGGTATGACGCTCCCTCTTTAGCGAACGGTCTTTCCCGGCGGTCGAATCGCAGCGTGAACGTCGTATCGGTAGGAAGCAGAAGAGATCATTCTTGGAACCGGAGCAGGTAGTTCCGCATATTTTGTGCCCCGATCACTGTCACGATGCTTCCAGAACCGACTTCCTGGGAGGAACAATGATACATCATTTTCCCTCTTATCGTGCCGTCGAATTGTGGCCATGTTGCTGAGTCCACGTATTCATTGCGACGCCTTGGAAGCGTTTGGTGCGGAAAGGGCCACTTACATGAGTGTGGGACAGAGGATGAGAGAAGAAGCAGAGACGAGCAGCAGTTATATCCCCATGGATAGTCCCGGTATTCCCCATCTGGAAAAGTTTATCCGACTGGTTTGTGACGATTTGTGACAGCTACTACGCGAAGCAACAGAGTTGGAGATTCCTTCTTCAGTCATTGGTCGGTTGGACGTCAGCCCTTTAAAATGGTGTTTGAGAGGTCCGCTTTGCTGGTATCCTTACCTCTTGTATCAACAAGGATTTAATATTGCCTGACGTATGGACGTTAACGTACTGGATGCTCTCGCTGATTATTAATGTAACCGTGATGTTGTTACCCCTCCAAAGATGGAGTTCACAGTGGAGGGCTCCATCAGTTCTTGAGGTGCAAGGCTTGCTTTCTAGGCATTTCCGCCCAAAATTTGCAGGCGAAGAGTAAATCTTTAAAGGGTTGAAGTCCGTCTGGTAGAAATAAAAAGTATGGTGGGTGGCAGGTCTACTATCCCATCACTTCTACGGTCACAGTCCTACTCATGATTAGACAGTGAGGTCCTCCGCCGCTCGCTTTACCTGCGGCAGTCCTCGAGAATGATGAAACACGAGCCATCCCTAGATGTCAGTCGAAGGGAAATGGCGAGAAGATGGGAGCGGTACTGGAGTCCTGCCCATCATCTCAGTGAGGGCGCTTGTACAGCTGACTATTCGGACGTATAGCTCTAGCATTCAGCTACTGGAAGTTCACAAGTGTGCTCTCCCTACGAAGCTTTGAAAGTGATTGCCACCAGCTCCACAAATACCATTAGCTTGAATATGGGGCGTCCTATGCTCACTGTTCATCCGTCCATACAGCTCTCCAGTCCCCCAGTAAATCTTGAGTGAAACAGTCATCAATCTCCACTGACTCTATCAGGGGATATTCTTCATGATTGTCTGCGTCCTTCCAAGCCAGTTATTCCACTATTACATTTTAGCCTTCTATCGTCTCGACAGCCGTTCTTAACGCACATAATTTTATACAGCCCCCCCGCTTCTTCACTCCATAGACGCTGCCCTTCCCTTGCCGCGCACAGCATCAACAACACATCATCCGTCGTCCAAATAAAGCTTTCTTTTTTTTTTTTTTCAATCCCAGACCCCTCAGGCCAATCTATACCGGTCAAGTCGTTCCCAAAATAAATGGCGCAACCACCCATGGCGGCGATCCCGACAGGACTGGCGACAGGGAGGAATGACGTGTGCGTATGTACGCGTCAGCACCCCTACCGCTTCAAGCAAACACCCACGTCTCAGGAATCCACTTGCCAGTAACCGACTGACACGGAATTGCCGCGGCCGGATATCAATGTGAGATGGCCGTTAACCATATCGACTGCTTCAGCGACTGAAGCTTTTGTCCGAGCGTACGGAGACCAATGTCGATGCCAGCAGCATGGAAATGTCGGATTGGAGGCTTTGATCGCCCGCAGCAGCAGCGTCGTTTCAAGTCCGGCTCAGTTCCTTCGCCAGCGTAGTCAGCTTGAATCGCGGTTTCTAATGTTCCCCTTGCCATTGTGTGTCTTTTTGACTCTTGCGGTCTGGGCGCGGTGCGTTTCCAATAGCACCCAGACTTCCCGTAACCCTTCACAGGTCGTGTTATATCGCGGCTGTAATTATAGGTCTTAGGTCGCGTGCACTCTTAATGCTGTGCTAGATTGAAAGTCCAGACAAGTTTGCGTCACTTAGGAGAGTAGCGAGACTCTATATTCCTTCAGCTCTTGGCAGTGATCGTCATCTGATCGATGTAATGAATGCATGCTGTCTCCCCTAGAAGAGAATCTTAAGATGTCACCTGCTACAGTGGTCGTAATCAGGTGTTCGAAAAGAGCACTTGAGAGCGTGTCTGAAACTTGTCATTTTGCAATGCCACCTCGGGCAATACTTGAATTGTCTGCCCTACTCAATCTGTAAAGGAAAAGCTGCATAACATAAGCAGCATTCTTAATCTGCAAAAGACTGGGGAATACCCAAATAAGCAAGTTCGGAAATGCCCGTGATCGAAGCAACAGGATGAACTCATTCATCCGCGAACCGGCTGAGCCTGAGAACCCCTCAACGCCGACCAGGTGAATCGTGTAATAAGCTTATGAGCAGAATCCCATCCTGAACCCCGCTTGGAAAGTTTCGGCCGCTGCTGGTTGCCGCCGACGGAAGTTGAAACCCCAGAATTCCGCTTGTTGGTCGAAGTGGAAGTCGAAGAAGAGGAAGATGAGGAAGAAGTGATGCTGCTGGCAATCGACGCCGCCGGCTTGGTATCCGTGCTGAAGCGTACAGTTGTCGGTTTAGTTTTCTTCGTCGTCATGGTGAGACCCACGGGCTCCGTAGCAGCCAGTGCCTGGGGTGCCCCGCTCCCACAGGAGTTGTGTCCCGCGGATCTCGCCTCATGCTATTCGACCCCGTTCCTCGTCTTGCCGGGTTCTAGATCGGACGCACGGTTGTTGCTGTCCTCTTTCGACCTGTTCATCTTCTCTGGCTGGTGGTATAGTACTGTCACGCGAGCGTCAGCTTCCGTCATAACGATAGTCGCCCGAGCGCGGGCTCGGACAAGCAGCTGAAGACATACCGACGAGGTAGCGGTTCTGGAAGTTGAAGCCGTTGAGCTTGTCGCAGGCTTGCTTGGCGTCCATTACGTCTTCATAGACGACAAATGCAGTGCCCTTGGTGGCGTTCGCAATGCCTTGGCGGATTTGGCTGCAACAAAAGCGAGTCAATACGGGGAAGCTCATGTGGGCGCGGCAATAGCAGTGACGTCGACAGGAAGTGAGGTCGCGACGTACCGAACAGGGCCGAACTTGCCGAACAGGTCGAAGAGCTCTTCCGGGGATACGTTGTAGCTGGGAAGGCAGTCAGCACGGCAGACGCGTCAGGCTGGCAGAACGGCAGTGTGAGTAGTACCTCAGGTTCTTTACGAAGAGAGCTCTGTGCAGACAGCGCGTTAGCAGGGCATGGTTGGCAGAGCTTCGTGGCGCGCCGAATGCGTCACGCCGTGCAGCGAAGTGGCTCACCGGTTGACTTCTGGGGCAAGCTTTCCGCCGCGACTCATAGCTTGGCTAGCAGTTGTGGACAAGGTTGCAGGTTATGTGGGGGAGACGGTTGGACTCCGAAGAGTAGAGTGGTGGATAGAGGAGGCTCTGGCGGGGAGGCGCTGGCGCATGTCGATTCCCGGTCCACCGCTGCCAAGATCGCACACGTGACGCTTAGAAAGACAGATGCAGTTGCGATGGCCATAAATTACGGCCAGGGAAAGTGTATCGTATCGACGAATGCTCCGACACCAACATGCACTGAGAGCCATGAAAATACAATGAGGCCACGGCTACCATGATGTCGTGCTCATTCAAATACATCTAACTACTCAAATATCACCCGTGCAGCAGTTTTTCGCCGTAGAATGGCTTCGCTGCTAGCTGGAGTTTTCAATGGGGCCTGGCTTTGGTAAGCATCAATACGAGCGCGGGGATAGCTTTGCGCTCATTGCATCCCAGGCCTGGGCTGGGATCGAGGCCGCCTCACTCTTGCGGTTCGCGCGAGCGCTGGAGTCGCTCAATTCACGCCGCCGGCGGGTCTCTGTGCGTGCGCATTCACTCGTCTTCAATGACTGCGTCTAGATTCAGGATAATCGCAACCTCGCCACCGGCCAGCCGCGCCCCGCGTTCCCTCCCAGACCACGAGGTTGGCTCCCAGAGTATTGCAACGGCGAACGCCTGCCTGTGGGCAGTTGAAGCAATCGTCCAGCCGTAACCGCTCAGCTAGACTAACACCATCCGCGTCCAGACAACTGCTTCAACTGGCCCTGAAATGGACGTGCCGTTGTAGTACTTTGGAGATCGGCCTCGCACAGCGCTCGCCGTTGACGCGGCCCCGGACGGGAGGCGCAACAACAGAGTCGACGCAGTGATGGAATTGCTGGGCGCGGACAACGGGTTCTTGGGCCAGGCATCGCTGTAGGAGAAGCCACAATGGCGCTGGCTGCTTAGATAGACCTATCCTGCTAGCAAAGTGATGTCGCAGGCGGCCGAGGAGTGTGCGACGTCGCCCGCGGCGCTGCTTGTGGACTGCGACCAACGGTGCCAGCGGAGGCAGCACACGGAAATGAAGACTCCCGCTGCGCGTGTGACATAATGCAAGCTCTCGTGAGCTGCTGGTGATTATGTGGGTAGTGGGTGCGGGTGGGCGCAGAGCACCGGAGGCTGGTGCGATTGTTGATGCGCCTTTGCTGGTCCTGCGGTGCGGTGCCATCAATCCTCCGCAAGCCGCGCTGCTTCTCTTACACCACCACCTCCGCCGACCTCCCCTCGCTCAGCGCCGTCCCCACCACCGCCAACGACCCTGCGTCGCTGTGAGCCGGGCGCTTCGCTTCTCTTGTATCTACGGGAATGCCCTTCCAGCACCTCGACCGACCGACTGCAGCCCTCGGCGCGCCCTAGCCGGTGGTTCTCTCTCTTTGCGGACCTCCGAGGTCCTACTCCACCCGCTCACCCTCGCCCTCGCCCTTGCGCTGCTCTCCCCACCACAATGAAGCTCTCCAGCTTCAAGCAGCACGTCTCCGACGCTCCGCTTCCGCCGCGAACGCCCTCTCCGATCCTCCGTTTCGTCGAGCCGCTCACGCCTACCTACCCCACCGCATACAAAGATGGCCCATTGTTCCCTCACAATGCTGCGAACGGTCTCGTCGAGGCCCTTCAGAACTATGGTTGGTCGGTCAGCAATGCTCACTCCGGCAAGCGGGCAAGCTCCGAGAAGGTCCTCAGCGTAAAAGCTGAAAGGGCGGCTCCCTCGTCGCGCCAGACCAACGGCCACGGCAGTCGTTCATCCTCACACGGCTCACCCATAGATGCGCTAGCCGATATCGCCTCGTCTATGGCACCGAGTCCGGTGTTTGCGCCGCCAGCCGTTCTTCCTGTTCATTCTCAACCTTCACCACGAACCTCGCGTCCGACCGCCAGTAGCTCCCGGCACGCCCACGCTGCTTCGGATGGCCAGAACTACCGCCCTAGCCAAGGCTACAACTACGGATATGATCACGGCTACGGGTGCGACGAGCGGCCGTCTAAGCGCGCGCGTTCAGAAGTCGCGCCATCTGAGCAATACGCACCAAGTGCCGCCAGACCAGCTACAAGTCACACACAAGCCCCTGCCGTTGAGTGGGCATATAGCCTCGAACAGGCCTCTCAAGGTGGACATCCTACGTATCGCGAGCAGCTGCCGTACGCCGCACCGCAGACAAATAACGATGAGATGGACATCGCACAGGTTCTTCTGGGTCTCAGAAACGGCAGTATAGACAACTCCCGTGGCGCACGAAGGTCCATTGCAAACCCGCAAGCCCATTATAGTCAGGCTGGTCTATCATCATGGTACGATGTCACCGCTTATCAACCTCAGCAACCGGCAGAAGCTCAGTATCATGGAACTGTCGATGGCCAGTATCGGTCCCGCCCACATGCCAACTCATTCTCTGCACCCAAGCCTGAGCCCTTACTTAACGGAACAGAGGTCAGCGAAGCTAAATTTGGCTACCCGAGTTTGTCCGCAGTCCAGACGCACACACCGCCTGATGAAACGTACGATCCGTCGAACGCTCACACTATCCGCGATGACCATGTCGAACACAAGAAGGGCAAGGGACAAGGCTGGCCAAAGGGGAAACCGCGGGGCCCTCGAAGCAAAGCTTCTGGCGGCAAGAAGGCTGGCAAAGCTTCTGCCAGTTCCAACGACGGCATGCTACTTCCTTTCAGGGATGATGGCTCTGATCAATTACAGTCACCACAGAGCCTACCTGGCGAGCTTGTAGAACCACCAGCTTTCAATCGCACGCAGGCGAATGTTCCGCGTCAGACTCAAGATGCCGCATACGATATTTCGCAAGCACGCGCAGATGCCATGAAAGCCAGGCGGCGCAGTTCTTTCGGGATGTACAGTCCACCAGCTGTAGAGGATGACGACAGGCCAGGCTCTGGAAGAGCATCCTCAGTACCTGCTGAGACTTCAATGACAATCAGGCCAGCATTGGACTCCAGCAAGCCACCGCTAGGTCATGCCGAGGAGGAAGTCACCATTTGCGCTGGCTGCCAATTTTCTCGAGGGCCTTCAACAGGCCAAAAGGACCAATGGATCGGATGCAATGGGTGCCAGAACTGGTATCATTTTGCTTGTGCAGGATTCAAGAATGCCAAAGAAGTTAGCAGCGTCGATAAGTACTTCTGTCGTAGTTGCAGGCCAAAGTTTGGCCCTACCACATGTAAGCACAGATATACTGATGGTTATCCGGTATGGTTCACTAATTTTAGTTAGTTGTTCGCAAGTCAAAGCGCGCCCAAGCTGGAGTGCGGGTGGATTACGCTGGCTTGAACGAAGGGGTCTTCCGCACGTCCGAGGATGAATATGAGCATCACTATATTCAGCTGATCAAGGAAGGCGCTTTCAAGTTTCAACCGGAAACCTTCCCGCGAATGCGGCCAGAGCTTATCACAGCAGAGAATTTGGAGAGGAGCGGCGGTTTCAAAGAACCCATTGTCATCCCTGCGTGTTGGAATCCTCGACCAAGTTTCCCTGGAGTTCAGACAAAGACGACTGACACCTCAACTGTTTATCAGGGGAAAGAAGAGCAATCTGACGGTTTCTACGAGGATGTGGAATACGAGGTGGTTCTCGATGAAGGCCAGGACCGTCTCGACATGGTCATTCCCCAAGGCCTGACCGTTCGCCGCGTCGCAGAGCTTTACGGCCCCGAGGAGAAGGTTGAGGTCATAGACGTTAAGTCCCAAGAAGGAGAAGACAAGAGGTGGAACATGAGCAAATGGGCAGATTACTACGAAGAGGAAGGTGACAAGCCAGTACGCAACGTCATCAGCCTCGAAATCTCGCACAGTAAGCTTGGACGCTTAATTCGACGACCAAAGGTTGTTCGCGATCTCGACCTGCAGGATGCAGTCTGGCCAGAGGAAGAAACTGCCAAGGGTATTTTCCCAAAGGTGCAATTCTACTGTCTGATGTCCGTGGCAGACTGCTATACAGACTTCCACATCGACTTTGGGGGATCATCGGTGTACTATCACATCATCAAAGGCAAGAAGACTTTCTTCTTCATTCCGCCCAAGAAGCAACACCTGAAGAAGTATGAAGACTGGTGCTTGTCTCAGGCACAAAATTGGACTTTCCTTGCAGACGAGACTAAGGAATGCTACCGAGTCGACTTATCGGAAGGCGATACTATGCTCATTCCATCCGGATGGATTCACGCTGTATGGACCCCGGAGAACAGTCTGGTCATTGGGGGAAATTTCCTTACGAGACTCAACTACGGAATGCAAATTCGCGTTGCTGAGATTGAAAAGAATACCAAGGTTGCGAGGAAATTCCGCTACCCTCACTTCCAAAAGGTACACTGGTACACAGTGCTACAGTATCTACAACGCGACCCTCTTCCGCCGTCGGTAATGCAGGTTTTCTACGAAGGCAAACAGTTTCGCCGCGAGACGCCCATCTGGATGGAGCCGAACAAATTCGGACACAACTCCGACCTAGGTCCGGAGAACTACAATGCTCGATACTACTCCCGTAGTGAAATCGAAGGCTTGCCGGACCTGGTGAGCTACATCTTCCGCACGGTCATGATTTCTCAGGGCCGCGTAGAGGGTATCACCATGGAGGTGCGCAACGCGGTCACGAAGTCCATCCCCAGGGGTTTTGGAGATCCACTTGAGATCATCAAGACCTTCGCCATGTGGGTGGCTTGGAAGCGCGGAAACGAAGATATCCCCCAGTGGGCTCACCCCGACGCAGTGCTCCCTGAAGTCGGTGAATCGGGTGGAGAGAAGAAGTTGAGTGCAGCTGCGTTGAAGAGATTGGAGCGCAAGGCATTCATCGACGCATTCCGCCTTCCTGAACGCGTTTCCGCTAGACAGCAAAAGAAAGCACAAGATGCAGAGACTGATGGTGCTCCTGGATCGCCAAGCCAAGCAGTAAAGCATACCAGCACCCCTAAGACCTCTGTGCTAGGCCCTAAGAGAATTGCGTGTGATGCCTGTCGCAAGCGAAGGATCAGGTGCAAGCATAAGGATGAGGTTTCGTCTCCGAACATGAACACCCCAAGCAATCTAGGGGAGAGGCGCCCCAGTGGCCAAATGGTTGCGGTTGTCATTCCAAGTTCGAGCAGTAGCGCCCCGTTGAATGGCTTGCCGAAGACAGAAGCTCCGCTTACGACAGTCCTTGCCACTGGTATGGATGGGCAGCCTCCACAGGAAACCCCAGACGGTAAGCGTGGGCGGAGCAAGGCGTGCTTGGACTGTCGCAAAAGCAAGGTAAGTTTTGAACATGCGATGCTCTTTTTAATATGGCTTAACTAACAAGACATTAGCGCCGCTGTATTCACGACGAGCATGGCAATATCGATCCTGTCAAGGCTCAGGAAGCTCCGATTCCTCGGGGAACACAGAGCTCCAAAAAGCGACGAGTCAGCGGTGCAGGAGAGGAAGGCGATGCTGTCAAGAAGCCCAAGAAGGAACCTCGGCCGAGCATCAGCTTGCCAAGTGGCGCATCTCTGTTTGACCATGACATGATTCCGAATTCACAACCTCCGCTGGAAACCGAACAGATACAAGTGCCAGTGGATGTCGCTGTGGATATCCCAATGCCTGACGCTCCTCCAGTCCAACCAATCCATGAAGCAGTTGATCCTATGTTGGAGGACTACTCAGCTCCTGCCGGCCCTGTCGAAGAGAGCGACCACGCTATGATCAATGGTATTGACCATGCTGAGATTTCAGACCATGTTGCTACTACAGAGGCTCCCCCCACAAGCGATATTGCAATTCCAAGTACAGAACAGGTGCCGGAAACAGTCCCCCCAGTAGACTCACAAGCTCCTCCAGTCAAGTCAGCGCAGCAAGCTCCTGTGGTCGATTTAACAAATGGCGTTGCGCCCTCGTCTCCACTCACGGACCTGGCCAACTCGTCTCCAGAGAAAAATCGTCAAATTCCAGAGGTTCAGGCCGAGGCTGAATCCCCATCTGAGCGGCGTCATTCATCACGTGCTTCTCGGCCGGTTGAGCGCTACTCAACTGTCAGTAGCACAGGTAGGCAGTCTCAGCCGCCTTCCGCTCAAAAAGGTAGCAGGAAGAGCCGTACTCCAGGACCTTCGAACACGATCAAGCAGACGGTGGCTACACCCAATCAGCAACGGAGGCAGTCGAACTCAAGTATCGACCTCAACTTGGATGCTAGTTGGGGTAAAGAGAGTGCTAAGAGCGATGGAGCTGTCATGCCAAAGCAGAGGTCAACAAGTGTGACGCAGGCAGGCTTCTCAGAAGAGGATGAAGCGAGCATGCGGTTAATCAGAGAGATCATGGGGGAGGAGAGGGGACTCAGGAGGAGAGGGAGTAGGTGAAACGTATAAAGCATGAAAAGTGGTGTTCGTGAGTGGTGAAAGAACGAATAAAAATATGGCGATAGGGAAAGAAAGGAAAATTAAGGACCACTTGAGGAATTAGAGGATGGTAAGCCAGCTTCCCCTTTGTTTTTGAGGATTATATCTTCTTTCTTTTTTTTCTTTTGCCAGCAATGCGAAGAGCAAAATCGACGGCGAAACGGCAAGTGGCGAAATCACTGGCGTTCATTTGTAGGCTCTCTCTTTTCCATTCTTTTTTGCTTTTATCTTTTTATATTTTCCTTTTCTTTGGAGGCTTCGGAAATGGTGTTCGCGGTCATTGCTCGGCGGTTATCTTCTTCTCCTGCCCGTTTTTCGATGGCCTTCAACCATTTGCACGCCTAGTCGGGCGGCAACCTAGTTGTCGTGCTTCTGTTCTTCCTTTTCCTCTTTTTTCTTTTCTTTTTTGTTTTGGGTCCAAACCAAGCTCCTGGTACGTCTTTTTCAGGAGCTCCGGGAGTACAGAGGAGGCGCAAATATTTGCGGGGAACAGCACTTCGATATCTTGTTCTGTATGATCCTCGTATGAAGCGAGAGAATTTCTTTCCAATTTCTCGAGTGGCAAGGGAGGACGTGAAAGTGGATCACGCGGTTGCGGCTGGTTGGTGGTAGCGACTTTTCCAAGTGCGTTTGATACTACTAATACCCCACGCGAAATTTAAAAGATTGTTTACTGGAATCTCCTTGTCGTTTCTGCCGCCTTACAGGGTCCTGTCTTTCTTGCTTAATCTGGCCTCTCTTCTAGAAAATTGTTGGCAAGATCTTCGTCGTTTGTTTCTTGTTCCTGTCTTAACAAAAGTTGCGGAGGGTGAATTTGCTCATTACGGCTTTGGCGGTTCTAGTCAGATGTGAATCAGTTATGGAGAATATGGGCAAAAGGGCGTGGGAGTGTCCGGGCTTGGGCCATGGTGTAATGATAGTGGCGAGCATATGGAGACTGGCGAAATATCTCTAGGGATTGTGATTGAATAGCAAGTGGGTACGGGAGTGCGTACGATTTTGTACGTACAATGCTTGGCTGCCGGACTTTTGTCGAAAGAAATTTCAAAAGAGAGAGCTGCAACGGTGATCATTTGCGATGCCTAGCATGGCTGACGTCCATTAGTAGCTCTGCACTGGTGTCTAGTAGAGCAGTCGTGAAGATAATCGTGTAGCCCAAAGGAAGTAGTCATCCTGGCGTAAATACAACGAAGATATGTGAACATGTGTGTCTGGACGAGTACTTGAACTCTGTACGTGAAATTACTGCTGCGATTCAAAAAAAATGACTTGCTCAGCCACTCGAAAGGGTGCCACTTCGTCATCTATATTTGGAGTTGACGAAATATTGATATCTTTGCACCCAGATACCTCCCCTCTTGGAGCAAGCAGGGCCGAAGGGCACCCGAAGATGAACCGCAGGATGCGCCAGCTTGTCACCCCGCGGCGGGGCACAGCAGTCCCGGCGCCCTCCGATTACGATACGACACGACTACCTACATAAAGCATTGTGGCTGCCGCAGGCGTCAATGGCCAGTAGCAGACACATTTCGCAACACGGGACGCAGCTGCAGGCACAACAGCGGCCAAAACGCTTCCAGTAAGCTCTTACCCTGCCGTCTGCCTGTCGGTGAGGGAGCCTGCGTGCTGACCTGGGCGGTAAACAGACGCACATATCTCAGACCACCTTAGCAACCCTAATACAAGGCCACGCCGGCTACGCGCGGCGAGACCTCGTAACTGGCTCGTTATTAAAAGGAGGGATCCCGACTGCTCCACAGCTTCATCCTTTCTCCCCGCTACTCCACACCCTCTCCCCGTCACACTTCCCCGCCAATTCATCTCCGCTGTCCTCTTCTCGATAAACGGCCACGTTCACCTCTAACCCCTCACTCGTCTCAATCCACACGATAGCCGTTCGTCGGACCCTCACAATGGACGCCTGGCTCCCGCAAGAAGTCATCCGCCGCAAGCGCGACGGGCTCGCGCTCAGCACGTCCGACATCCAACGCTTCGTGGCGGGCATTACCAACAAGACGCTGTCGGAAGGGCAGATCGCGGCGTTCGCCATGGCGGTGTACATGCGGGGCATGACGCTGGAGGAGCGCATCGCGTTCACGGAGGCGGTGCGCGACAGCGGGCAGGTGCTCTCGTGGCGCGACGAGGTGCCCGGGCCGGTGGTCGACAAGCACAGCACGGGCGGGGTGGGGGACTTCGTGTCGCTGCCGCTGGCGCCGCTGCTGGCGGCGGCGGGCTGCTACGTGCCGATGATCAGCGGCCGCGGCCTCGGGCACACGGGCGGCACGCTGGACAAGCTGGAGAGCATCCCCGGGTACGTGGCGACGCCGGACGCGGACACGTTCCGACGCGTGACCAAGGAGGTCGGGTGCGCCATCATCGGGCAGACGGCCGACCTGGCGCCCGCCGACAAGACGCTGTACGGCATCCGCGACGTGACGGCCACGGTGGAGAGCGTCGACCTGATCACCGCCAGCATCCTGGGCAAGAAGCTCGCCGCCGGGCTGGACGTGCTGGTCATGGACGTCAAGACGGGCAACGGCGCGTTCATGGCGAAGACGGAGCAGGCCGAGGAGCTGGCCGGGAGCATCGTTGCGGTCGCGAACGGCGCGGGCGTGCGGACGAGGGCGCTCGTGACGGATATGAGCGCGCCGCTGGCGAGGAGCGCGGGGAACGCGGTCGAGGTGGAGGAGGCGGTGGCGCTGTTGAAGGGCGAGGTCAGGAGTCAGCGCGTTTGGGAAATCACGCTTGCGCTGGCGGAAGAGACGCTGGTGGAGGCCAAGATTGCGAAGTCGAGGGAGGAGGCGCGCGAGAAGCTGCTGAAGGTCTGGAAGAGCGGGGAGGCGACGAAGCGGTTTGGCGACATGGTTGCGGCGCTCGGTGGGCCAAAGGACTTCATGGACAAGCCGCAGAAGTACCTGCCGCAGGCACCGGTGACCATGCCCATCTATGCGGATCAGGAGGGCGTGGTTGAGGAAGTCGATACGCGTTCTGTGGGTCTAGCTGTGGTTGCACTGGGCGGTGGTCGCCGCAGGCCGCAAGATGACGTCGATCCGGCTGTAGGGTTCACCAGGCTGGCTTTCCCGGGAGAAAAGGTGGACTCGGAGCATCCTATTGGCGTTGTGCATGCGCAAAGTGCGGACCAGGCGACGGACGCGGCGCTGGCGCTGCAGGCAGCGTACAAGATTGGATCAGCGGCAAAAGAGGAGAGGAAGGCGGTTATTATGAGGCTGTAAGGGTTGAAAAGTAGAAGGGAGCATTGCTAGATGAACACACGACAAAAGGCGGTTGGATAGACTAAAACCAGTGGTTGGATTCTTAGTTCCATTGGGTATCAACGCACGAAAGGGTTTCCGTTGATGGTACTTTCCAAGATGAACATTCGCTGTGAACCTGTAGATGTGAGGAGCTGAGTCTCTATCACTGCACAGAGCAAGCTCACTGATGAACGGAAAGAAGACACGCCGGAAGCTGAGGTGGGGGAGGCATTATCGAATATCGAATCGAACCATCACGATCTAATCATCTATTCTCCGATTGGGGTTGAGAACATCCGTGTAAAGACCACGAGCGATTACAGCTTCTGGATATCGTACACGGCATATGTGCGAGGTCATCCGTCAGCAGCGGACTGCTGGCGTCAACAGCTTATTAGCTTGTGAAAAGTAGGCATTGGTAACTGTTACGGCAGGACATGGCGGAGGATGAACTGGGACCGGCTCTACCTGTGGCCTGAGGCTTGGTTCAGAAAAGACAGGCCTTTCCGGCAGGAACCTTTGAGCGGTGCGTCACACCTGCGCAAGCGCGTATAGGCGGCCAGTTGCTGGCTTGGGTAGATTGATGGCCAGCCTAATCAGACCAGCGCTGCAGGCGCGGTGGTGCGATCAGAGCGTTGTTGGACCCGCAGGAACGTGTGTGCCGGGGAGAGTAGCGCGGATGCATCTGCGCCAGAGGGGAAGCGGTGCTGCGCCGTGTAACTCGCCGCGGCAGGGAGCAAGCACAGGAACTAGGAAAGGCAAACGCAAGCACACGACCAGCCACTTACAGGAGCGCGCGCGTGCTACGCTGAATAGCACGGCGACGTGTGGTCATATGGCTCGCCTCGCCCCCAAGCCGCCATTCTGGGGGGGGTGTGGCATGTCAGCCATATGCTTAATAGCGCCGGTCTGGCAGGCAGGCAGCTGGGCGGGTTCGAAAGAGCGTGCCTTCACATCGAGACGCACCCAGACAACATGAACCGCGCATTCTTCAGCTTCCCGCGCACGTTCGAGCAGCCGGCGTCGTGGGAGCGCCAGGTGCGGACCTTTGCACGCCTCTCGCCTGACGTAGCCCGGCAGAACACCGGCGCCAGCGCGACCGAAGCTCCGAGCGCTACGGCCGCCGGAGCTCAGCACCAGCACCAGCACCAGCACCAGCACCAGCACCAGCATCATCAACCTCCGCCATCACCACTCCCGCAACCTCCCAAACACTCGCCCATCCACCCATCACCATCTCCCGTCTCACCCCTCCATCCCTCCTCCTCCTCCTCCTCCTCCTCCTCCTCCTCCGCCGCCGCCCCCGCTGCGTCTGTCGACCCGTCGTCCAGTCCTGCTGCACCACCTAAGCAGCCTTCTTCCTCATCCTCCGCGACACCACCGCCCCCGGCCTCCACCATGGCAGACAAGGAGCTCCAGACCCTTTCGCAACAACTGCAGTCCGCCCTCCGCAGCAACCCTTCGTCCGCATCGCCGCTCCTCTCGCGCGCCAAAGTCACCCTGCTCAAGCTCAACGCCCTCATCCCATCACCCACCACACCTCCCGCACATCTCCTCGCCGCCCGCGAGATCCTCGAGCTGGGCGCTCTGATCAGCATCAAGCAGCAAGATCCCGAGAGCTTCACCCGCTACTTCCACTCGCTGCAGCCCTTCTACGCCCTGCCCGAGCGTGTGCTCCCCCGCCGCGGCGGCAACGCGAGCAAGATCACCGGCCTGTACCTGCTGCTGCTGCTCAGCCAGGGCGACTACGCCGGCTTCCACACCCTGCTCGAGAGCCTCGAGGTCGCTCAGAGCAGCAACGGCGGGCCCGGCCTGGAGGATGACGAGTTCATTCAGTACCCAGTGAGGCTGGAACAAGCCTTGATGGAGGGCAGCTACGACCGGGTGTGGGGCGAGACTAAGAGCGAGAGGGTTCCGAGTGAGGAGTTCAGCGTCTTCTCTAATGTGAGTCCTGCTTCCACCAATCCCTAACGTGTTCAGTTCTTACCAGGTATCGTCGTTCCACAGGTCCTTATCGCCACCATCCGCAACGAGATTGCCTCCTGCAGCGAAAAGGCTTACCCGTCTATTCCCATCACCGACGCCAAGTCTCTCCTTTTCCTCGACAGTGAGGGCGCTGTCATTGAATTCGCTAAGAGCCGTGGCTGGTCTGGCAAGGATGGCCGCATCTATTTCCCTCAGCAGGAACAGGAGAACCTCAGCCAGGAGAAGGATGTCATGCAGCTCAGCGGCCAGGTTATCGAGAACACGCTCGGCTATGCAAGAGAACTGGAGACGATCGTTTGAGTTGCATCGGGTCGTTGGGGGAAGAAATATCCAAATCTGGGGAGGTATGAGACGTGGAGGAAGTTACACACGCGCAGTGGAGGGAGAGTGTGTAATGACCCTTGCCGTTGCTGTAGCGTTATAGTACGGCAGGTATCCTGAACATCTCGATTGCTCGATCTCAAACCGTGATGGACAGCGTGGGTGTTCTCAACAGCATGAAGCTTTGGGAAGCGTATCATAGACCTAGGTGATTCTTAATGTATCACCAAAAAGAGAGAAGAGGCAGCTGCATGCGTCCAAGGCGTTACGAAGCAATCATCTAGTTCAATGATCGTCAAATGTACCGTGACAGACTTTCGAAAGTGGAAATAAATGCTAGTGGTATTCTACAAGTCTTACAGGAACACTCCGGAGGTTTCCCCTCTCTGCAACATGGCTTATCATTTCTCTGCCCTTCCGTGCCGCTGATGATTGCCGCGCGACACTTCCTCAAGATGGCCTGGTGCCTGCGGGTAATGCGATCTTCGTGGACCTAAGTCAGCCAGACCTGGTCCGGAGCGGTCCTATTGCTCATCGACATAATCCCCGTTTTTTTCCCCCTCTCAAGCTTCGGCAATGACCGCGCCATGCCATTCCGCCCATCTCTTCCATTCTCATGTTGAAGTGAAGAGTCATCCTAGTCGCCACCCGGTGTCTTCCTCCACTCCATCCCAAACCTCTCTCACGGCACGACCACGACGCCCATGCTCCCCGCCTGTGCAATCACGCTCTTCACGATGTCCTCCAGCTCCAGGCCCTGCAACCTCGTCTCGCTCTGCTTGATCCTGGCGATCTCGTACACGTGCTTCAGGCTCACCGTGCCGACCGTGCCCGTCGCGCTGTTGCCCCTGACCTCGACGTTCTTGCCCGACCCGGCCTTGCCGCTCGCGCCCTCGGTGTTGTTCCTGGGGCCGGGCGTGTTGCCCGCGCCGCGGACCTTGTTGCCCTTGCCCGGCTTGACGCCCGCCGCCGCGAGGAGGAGGGTCGCGGTTGGCGGGGTGCGGAGCTCGAAGTGGAAGGAGCGGTCCGGGCGGACGGTGACGCGGGCCGGGATGGGCGTGCCCGGGTTGTAGTGCGCGGTGCGGGCGTTGAATTCCTGGGTCTCGAATCAGATCGCTGATGGTCTTTCACCTCTTTTCCCTTTTTCTTTTTAATTTTTTTTAAAAAGAAAAAACCCAATTTTCGAGCTCTCCGCATGGACACTTGAGACTTTGGAGGAGAGGGGAACGGGGAAAAAAAAAAGAAAAGAAAAGGAAAGAAAAGAAGAAGCCGCCGACTAAATCGCAGGCCACAGAAACCCGAGCAAAGAAGGGGAAAACAGACGGCAGCACGGAGCGCTCCACGGGTCTTCGGAGATTGTGAGTAAGTGGCAGGAAGATAGCAGCCCATACCTTACAGAAATCCATGCTCTTTACACCTTTGCTACCCAGCGCCGGACCGACGGGCGGCGACGGGCTGGCCTGACCCGCACCAACGATCAGCTTAACAATCTGGTCCTTCTGTATCGCCTTCTTCGCCATATTTATGTGCTGTCCTACGTGCCGCGCTCGATGACTTCGTTTCTGAGCCGTGAAGCCGCGCTCCGCTCGTTACTTGGACAACTCAATTGCGGTGAGCGGGCGCTGTGCCGTCTCGTCGTGCGCGATCAAGTTTCCCTGGAAGGACGCCAGAAGGTACTTTGCCGGGAAGATTGGAAGCTTCGGACGAGGGATTGATGGGATGAACTGCGGCGCTGGGTCGTTTGATGTCGTTGCGAGGCCGACAGACGTTGCAACCGGACAAAATGTTCGAGGCGGGCGCAAAGAGCAGTCGAACACGAGGGCAGAGAGCTTGCGGCGATCTTCCGCGGCGGCGATGGTGCGGACAAAAAGTTGCGCGATTGGCAACTATCGTCCGAAGCAGCGGCTTCCTTCGGTCCCCCAGGTCCATATTCATACGCGATGTTCCTGTGTAGATAGGCTAGCTTCGGTATTCGAAGGAAGTCTTCTCCTCTAAAGTCAGGAAAGGCTTGGACTAAACCCATTTAACTCGTTTGATTTCATATTTGCTCTGCCTGTCATGGAGCCATGAATCCCATCCTGGCTTGACAGAAGTCTGGAACTCCCCACGGCAATCCTCCAGCGCAAGCAACTTCATAGCCAATATCTGCGTCTCCACTTCATGTCCGGTACCTAGCCCGAGCCATTTCATAAGCAATCTCTATCCTACACGGGGTTGTCGCTCTCATAACTGCACCCGATCCGCGCAACATACCCTTCACTTCTCTCTTTCCTCATCTCACCCGTCCCCAAGTATCTTATCGTATCTCCGCACGTAGACACCCTATCTTCTCGCGCGCAACATGATCTTTTGCTTTTCAAACCCGAGCAAATGGAGCCAGAACCTCAAAACCCTCCCGCACCCCCGTTTACCCTTCCCACTTTGAAGCTCAAGAAAGAACCAGAAATACGGGCAATCCTGTTTGTACCGAAATTTTTCCACCAGCTAGAAGATGTCCGATGGTCCGGAAGTCGAAACGGACAGCAATGCCTTCCCTTGGAGGGTGCCAAAGACAAAGATTTTGTGACAACAACTCCAGCGCCAGAAGAGAAACCAGAAGCTCCCGATGAAAAAAAAAAAAAAACTTTGCGAGCCTATCCTCTCTCATCCCTGAAGTGACAACACGCCGCCAGCCTGCGCAACCTTGAGCTGATACTCGCGCAGGTCTGCCCAGTGCTTCAGCTCCGCCTCTTCATCTTCGGGCGCATCCGGGTTCTGCTGGTTCGTCGGCCTGACGCGGTCCAACCGGACCAGAATTTCGAGGAAGTGATGCAGGTACTGCTCCGCCTGCAGAGCCACGCTACTCTTGCGGTCCTGCGGCGCGTTGAGCAGCGTCGACACGATCTGCCGGACCTTGTGTGTCTGTGAAAAAAACAGGAACCAAGTCTCAGTGTCAATTGCGCAACTGAGGGCTCTAATCACTCCGGGCTCATGTTGCACACTTACAAAACTGTCCGCATTCGGCTCCATGTGCACCTGGCTAATGCTTTGAAGCACCCGCAGCAAGTCCTTGACGATCTTGTCCTTCTCCGCCGTCATCTCCTGGTCGAGTGCGTCGTAGTTAGGACTGGACTCTTGCTGAAGCATCGAATCGAGGCCAGCCGCTCCGACAGCAGGTGAACTCTGCTCCTGATTCTGCGCCTTCATGGTGTTGTTGATGTCGCGCATGTTGAAGTACCTCTCAGTAATGTACGACCGCGTGGCCAGTTGGCTGAGGTATATGTTTGCCTTCTGAATCTCGTACTGTGTCTTACGCTTCTCCTCCGGATTCTGCTCCGAGCCATTTAATGCGAGCAGCATGAGCGGATCCCGGCCCTGCATCTCCTGGCCCGGTGCAAATAGGTTCGGAGGCTGGTTGTCCTGCGACCCTTCCAGCCACACTGAAAGCTCCGGCGGCAGCTCGTCCAACACGCGCTTGCAGCTACGCAGACTCTGGTCAAGAACCTTGCTTTGCCTTTCCCAGTCAAAAACCTCGTTGATACCGTAGGTGAGCTCTGTTGTGGCCAGAGTAGTGTAGGATTGATAGACCTTCACGTTTGCGTTGAAGCCAACGAGCTCAGGGACAACACCAGAGGGCTGGGCTTCAATGTGGTTGGGGTAGATGTAGAGATCGTCCACCTCCATGGGCAGCGGAGGATACGGTTTTCCAGGGGTTTCGGGCAGAATTACAAGTTCGTCGTGGATGGAGCCGGATTGCGCCATCGAGCTTGAGCTACGTCAATCAAAATATCTTCTTGGCGCGCACCCGAGTCGAGAACTTACCGCCAACTTACGAACGTAGTCCAAAAAATCCTCCTTCCCATTTCCAGGGTGATGTAATCGGGCCCGATCTGCTGAACACCGTCCCTCGGTGCTTCGCCATTAGTATTGCCTTGCGGTCTGTAGAACTCAGACTTCGCATCGTGCAGGCCCAAAGCCCTAATGACAGCCAGTGCCTCAGCAAAGTAAAGACGTGCAGGCCTCCAGCGGAAAACATAGGCGTGGGAAAGACCGATCAGATAGCTAGTCGCCGCATCGTAGACAGTCAGGTCGTCGCGTTCCAGCAAGGCAGGTCCCCTGGCTGCGGCGCAGATTTGCTGACACCGGTGGATCAGGCTCATGTGATTCGGAAACAGGCCTTGACGCCCCTGGGCCTTCAGCACTAAACGGGGTTTACGCGGAAAAGAGGAAACAAGTGCGGCAACCATTGAGGCCAGCAATGCTAGGAACGGGCGATTGTTGTAATCCTCGCGTCTCCTGAACGACTCCCGGAAGCTCGGCTCGTGGGGGAAGGGACATAGCGGGTGGATGTAGGTGAAATAGTCGTTGATGAAATGTTCAATAGTATCCAGCGGCGCGATCGACTCGGCAGACAGGGGCGGGTGTGTGGACAGCGCAGCCAGAGCATGCGCCGCGTTCGTTGGAGACGAGGGCGAGCTTGGGGACATGTTGTTTGGCGAGCCCTCCAGACGGCGCTTCTTTATGGCCTCGGCATGACGGTTCGGAGGGCCTCTCCGGCGACTCGGACGGTCAAAGGTACAGGGAATGTCGAGCGCGGCGCAAGCACGGCAGGGCGGCCCAGACTCGTCGCATTTAACCTTGCGTATACTGCAAGAGTCGCAAGCCTTGCGTAACCGATTCGCCTTCTGTGGCTGGCCATCCGGACCAACGCTTGCTACACCTTGTGGCGGCGGAGGTGGCGGCATGGACATGGGGTGATGCTGCTGCTGGTCGACGTGCACGCCGTTGCCAGTATAGGCGCCCTCATGAGCCGGAGGCTGATTTTGATTCGGGTCGGTGAAACTCGGCTCGATCTTTGCGTACAGCGACTGAGAAGTGGGTGGGCTGAAATTAAAGCCTTCGTTTGGCTGCGGCTGCCCTTGTGCTGCCTCGATCAGCTGGGCGCTGGCGGCGGCGGGATATATGGGCGCATAATGCTGCTGATCAGCGGTCGGCGGCGGTGGATACTGCGACATAGCAACGGTGCGAGGGCGAGGACGGAGGGGAACAAGTCGGTGGGAAGATCGAGGTCAAATCGCGGTCCTGCGGATGGATCGGGTGAGCTTGGGCAATGAGCAGGCGGGGCGCGAAGTCGCAGGCGGGGATCCAATTGAGGCAGCAGGTCCAGAGAATGCCTCGCCTGGAATAAATCTGTTCATACAATTGTTTTGGGCGCGGTGGTGTCGTGTGCTGTGGGGGCACCGCTTCAGAAATTTAGCAGGCAAGCTGCGGGCACCGGACGAGGCGTGCTTTGCGAAGAAGCGCGGCAGGCAGGGCGATGGAAGGTGCAGGTCGAGCGCGAGGCGTCCTAGTGAGCTACAGGAAAGACATAGTGAATTGCGCTCGCGACAGGTGATGTTGGTGGTGATCGGGAGCAGAGCTATGATGGAGAGGTCAGGTCTAACCTCTCGGCTTATTAAGGCGCCCGAGTCGGGCGGACCAAATAGGCTCCTCGCTGGCGTCACTTTCTGCAGATCACAACCAGCTTGCGCCGCCCGAGTCTCAGTGCCCACTCTACTATGCCAGTTCCTACGCCTTCGTCCAGCATCTCCAGCATTCCGCGTATCCTACACTTAATAGCAGTCGTCCTGCACCTCTGCCCGAGCCCCCCTTTCCAAAACTCCAGAGTCTCGCCCGTCCGCCCAGCCTTGATCTGATCTGATCTGTGCTGCGCGTAAATCTCCGACGCCTCTTATCGCGCCGCATGCATGACTGATGGTGGCCGCTTGTCCCAGGCCGATTCGCGGAAAGCCTCACAGGTACTTCTTAGGCGCACTGTCCCTACGCCGCTTGTAAACCAGATAGCCACCAAACATGAGAACCTGCACGATGATGACCAGGAAAACGAACGTCCACATCTTGGGCGCGTGCCTCGTTACAACTGTGCCTAAATTAGATCATGCACAATTATAGTATGTGCGGCTGAGGCTTGAGCTTACCATCCGACAGAGAGTCCTGCAATCCCGAGTGCGTATCTCTCAGGACGTTCTGCAGCTTCGCCAGGTGATCGCGATAGTCCTTGCCCTCCAAGTCTTTCTGGATGGCCATCACAATGCCTTCGATCTTGCCCACCTTGGCCTCAACCGAGCCCACGTGGTCATGGATTGGTCCATTCTTGTTGAGGCTCATCAGTTCACTGTGCGTCTGCTCGTGCCTAGTCCTTATTTCTTGGAGCAAACTGAAGATCTCGTCAACCCTCTTGTTGACGGCCTGGACGCGTACGTTCAAATCATCAAACTGCTCCTTCGAGACGGACGAAGCCGAGCCAGCAGCGGGCGGTTGATTCTGCTGCTGGGTCTGCTGTTGTATTGGTTGCTGTTGCTGCTGCTGTACCGGCGGTGGATTCGGAGGAGCCTGGCCGACGCCCTCCGCAGTCGAGACAGTAAATCTGAAGATTTCAAACGAGTCAGGATTCTCAGCAGAAGCTGCCGAGACACCGAACTTGTAACCTGCGGGAATGTGAACCTGGGTATATTTCGTCAGCCCTCTGTGAGGAATACTCCTTCATCGCTGATTCCAGATTGGGTGACAGGGCCGTCCGATGCACTCATCCAAAAAGACCACCTTTGCAGGTTTGCCAACTCTCCAGTCAAGCGCACGCAGTGCAATGCTTCGAGTGGTGTTGACGAGCACCTTCACGCAAAACTCACCTTATCGGTAGAAAAACACGTCTTATCGTCCACCTCCACTGCAAAGCTATTTCCGGTCTGCGTGATCTTCAAATGCGAGGGGATCCCGCGATTCCTATACGGGTAATCGCACTGCCCAAATGCCAACGAATCCACACTGTGATGATCCTTGAATGAGATCGTCCCGTCGTTCAGGAACCCACGAATCTTCCCGCCGTGTCCCCCATACTGATCGATACTCAGCACCAGACCGTCAAACTGGCCGACCGTGTAAACGCTGCTGACGCCACCCGCGGGCGGCCCGCCGCTAGTTAGCCAGACCTGCAGGTTCCCGTTGCTGCGGTCCTGGCCGGACGCCCTGAACTCGACGTCGGCGACGAAGTCGGCGCGGTCGACGCCCGCCTGCGCCCACACCTGCCCGCGCTTATTACCCGGGTAGGGCGGCGTCAGGATCACGCGGTCCGACAGCACCTGCGGCTCGTGTCCTTCGCCCGACACCGTCCAGCCTGGAATGGTGCTGCGGTCCTGCGAGATGGCGTCTTTGTGACCAAAGGACAGGGAGTCGATGACGGAGGCGGCGAAAGCGACCGAGGAGGATGCGGCCAGGGCAGCGCACGCCAGAGAGCGTAGAGGTCGCGATATATGCATTGCGGTGTGCGCCGGCGGCTATGTACAGAGGCAGGTGGGCGTCGAGGCTGTAGCAAGTGAGTGACAAGAAGCGACTAGGCTGTGGTAGTGTCAGCAATCCAGCTGGAAGCGCAAGGCTTAGACCAACGCACTAGACTCTACGATGACGGGTTGCGGCGCGCCGAGATGGTGGAGACGATGCTGACGATGCTCCACGCGACCACGGCTGAAATGACCACGTTGCGGATATCTTTGGCGATTGATGCGACGGAGGGCGAGACGTCCAGAGTGTGTCTTATGACGAATTGGCCGGGAAAAGCATGCTTGACGGCGATGTCAGAGGTGAAGTCGCCCATGGAGAATTGCGAACTCCTTTGTGGCGCCAGCTGTCCCGGTTGGAAGGCTTGCTCAAGCGCGTATCGATAGGTAGCTCAGGGCCGTGCACAAGCAAGCCTCACTCCAGCTACACGTGCCGGCAACAGGTTACCAAGATGTACGGCCAACAGCAGAATTTGCGAGAAGCATGTCGTCTCAATCATCGATCTGTAAGCTTCAACTGAACTCCGAGACCGCCCAGCGCGGTCTGTCAATTTTCTTTTGTCGTCATGCACTAGCTCCGAGCTCTCTGCAATCCTTGCGTCTCCGCATCCCGCGGCTGCGGGTGACATGCCGGTGATTCGCCGTTGCATGTGCTTGGTCGCTACCGCAATAGGTCACCCTGGCACTTCGCCGATGAAATGCAAGACACCCCGACCTTTGGAGCCGCAACGGAGGCGTATCTGCGTAGCGGGCTGAGGTAGTCGCCCAGACACACAAAGGTCGCACGTATATACATAATACATAGCTGAATACTGCTCCTGCATGGCTTCTTCAACTATCCACACGCCATAACACACCACGACAACCATCCTACTGCGTGCCGGGAGCTATACGTCTTGTTCCCGTTGTTGCCACATGTTTTGGTCGTGAACCGAACTACGATTCCTCTAGCGCCAATAACCTATAGAAGTGACTTAAAAGAAGAAATTGGTATACCCAAACCTCCTAACACCGCAACACCGACCGATGCCCCCGAGCCGCCCACCACTTCAAGCATCAACAGCTTGCCCTTCCCTTCTTTCCTCCGATCCTCTCCTCCATCCTCCTGACCAGCCCCTTCAGCCCAACTCCTTTCTCGCACGCTCCCTCCAACCATTCCTCCATCCTCTCCCTGCACCTACGCATCCCCCTCAAAATCGGCAGCCTCTGACCCTCCTCCCCCTCCACATGTCTAGTCGGATTTAGCAGCAAATCAAAAACCTCACTCCAGATCTCTGTCTGCCAGTACCTCTTAAACGACTCTTTGACCCTGTACGTCTTTGATGCGCCCTGACCCAAGCCCCCGCCCCTCTCTGCTACCGTCTCGATATATTTGCCAAACAGCAGCGAATGGATTGTGCCTGCGAGACCGTGGTAGTCAACCTGGTACGTCCAAGGGCGCATCTCACGCATCTCTGCGCAGTCTGCCTCGGTCGTCTTCCAGTCAGCGATGAACTGGACGTCCGGCCGGAACGCACGCATATCGATACCACGGCCGAGGTCGATGAGGACAATCCCTTTGCGCGACCAGCCATCTGAGCCGTCGGCACGGTATTGCGAGCTCCACTGTCCGTCCGTTACTGACGTATCAAGGCGCACTAGCACATTGTCGGCTTTGAGGTCGCCGTGAATGATCCCCTTCGCGTGCAGCGCCTCGACCGTGCGTAGCAACTCGATGGTGAAGAACATAGCGAGTTGCTCATCCATGACGCCTGGTCCGCCCGTAGGGGTTAGCTCCGCCCTTGCGATGTTGACCAGGTCGAGGAGTGTGCCTTGATCACGGTACTCGAGGATGAGGTAGCACTCGTCACGGAACATGCGCATCTCGTACGCGCGGATGATGGACTCGACCGCACGTGAGACTCCAAGGCGACGGTGCGCTTGCCGGAGAATGTAGAATTCCCAGGCGGAAGGAGGGTCCTCCATCTTGATAGCTTCAAGAGATTTACGAGTGCCCGTGCCGAACACGCCTTTACCCACCTGCGCAGATACTTCTTCTGCATTGTAGTCGAGATCCTTGCTCTCTGCCAGGTACACGGGGGCGAATGCACCTTCGCCGAGCTGGCGCTTGATCATGTACTCACGGCTTCCACTATCAAAGCGCAATGAAGGAGCAACGAGGCCACTTCCAGTCTTGTCACCGCTGCTCTTGGCCTTGGCCACTGCCTTTGTGAATTTTTTAATCTCTCCATGGCGGCCATATGAGCTGTCGAGATTCGCAGAATAGCCATAATAAGTGTCAAGGGAAGGATGAATATTCTCTAGGATTGTCTGCCGGACGTGCTCATCGACGGGGTTGCACTGTTTGTCCTGGATGATTGGGCTTTTTTGTAGCGAATCCTTGGTCTCCAGTATCCCGTGAGATCTTGAGACTCCAAGAGGCACAGACCTAGACTTTGATTCCTTTGGCTTCGAAAGGGCGGGCTGGGACATCTTGGCTTCATTTTCTTTAAGAGCCCCTTCCAAAATATCTTTGAAGGAGCCGCTTAAGTCTTCCGTCTTGTCCTCTAGAATCGTAGGCGTTTTACCTCCTGGCTGACGACTTGGGGTCTTCGAGTTAAAGTAGTCCTTCTGCTCAGCCAGCACAGTAGCAGCACCAAGCGATGATTCAGTTTTTTCGGCGATTGGTGTCATAAACGGCAGCCGATTGTTGGCCATTTGGGCCTGATCACGGTATGTCCTCCTTGCAACGTCCATATCCTGAGGAGGCACAGGGACGAAATGTGTAGGCAGGGCAGCAGGTAGGTGCTCAGGAGAAGTCGGCGTATGGAGATCATCAGGTTCTTGCGAGCCCCAGTATCCCTCATCTTCGTGTATCTCTGCTGTCGACCTGCGCGTTCTCTCTTCCTTTTCATCCGATCCGCTAGCAATAGATTCGTCATCCCTGGGAATGTGCTTGCTCTCCGTGAACTCGGTCCACTCGCTTGCATGGCTAGCTGTTGTGTTATCATCTGTCATCGCGCTCTTCACTGTGAAATCCCCCTGAGTCGTTTCGTCCCCATACTCGCTCGTAGCACCAGAGATCCTACCGGTGCAGGTGCTCTCTCCCCCACTAGTGCAAGTATCGTCATCATCACTTTCTTCGTCATTCTCTTCCTCCTCGGAGTCTTCCGTCGTTGACTTCAGTGGTTGGTTGAAAATGCCATATATTTCTTCCATCGCCTCTTTCGTGTTGATGGTCATTGTCGGCTCGGCGGTCTTTTTCTTTCTAATCTTAGGGCCTGTTGGAGAGCCAAGGTTTGCTCGGACTGGTAATGTGAGCAACTGCACCATACGACGGACCCGGAGCTCAACTTACTGGTTTGGACCTCGTTATGGACCACCTCCATGACTTTGATCTTCCTCGTCCGGTTCGCACGCTCTTCCTTTCGTTGCTTCTTCAGCATCTTTGCTCTTTGAATTTCCTCCTGCGATGGTGGTGCGTTCTCATCGTTTACATCATTGAGAACGATACTCTGCTTCAAATCTTTAGCAAGTATGGCAGCGGGGTCTTTCATCGGTGACTGCGGATCCTTCGGCTTCAAGGCCAATCTCCTCTTCTCTTCCCTCCTTGCCTGCTCCTGCTTCCGTTTCTCCGCCTGCTGCTGGTTGATTTCCTTCCAGTCATAGTTCATCCACCCTCTGTGCCTGGCTCGCAGCTCCTCAAAGCAGAACTCTCCAGCCGCTGGGTCATCTACATTCGGGTACACGGCCTCCAAGTTTACGAACACGCGCTCAGTTCTTCCCGTTCGGGGGTTTACGGTCTGCTGGGCCTCACGCATAGAGCCATTCTCGGTGGATAGAGATTCTGATACGGACTGCATATACACAAATCCAGCGCAAACCACGCCACCCAACAATTAGTCCTGGTCTTTGTAAATATTTGGAAAGTGGAAAGTAGGATTGCGGCAAACTCACCTGATCCTTGAAGATCATCAGCTTCTCTACGCCGACGTTCCTCTTGCCACCATTCAGCTTCTGCCCCGCCCACGCCTGCGCCTCCTGCTTATTTTCTTTCTTCCGTTCTGCCATCGTCTGAATCGTTTCACCCTTCCTAGTAATGCCGCCGAGAACAGATTGTTTTGGTTCTTCCGAATCATTAAAGATAGCCATTTTTGTTTTCTTTTTGCCGGCTGCCCCGGAAGAGCTAGACTGAGGACTGGGCGAATTGGTCGCTGAGCCAAAAGGATCGGCCTTGTTGGCGAGTGCAGCTCTCACAGTAGGCAGAGCAGGGCTTGACGGGCCATTAGTGTCGTGATCGTGGGCTTCCATGCGCTGCTGAAATTCGCCATACTTGCGGAGCAGGCGCTCCACCGGCCGTGCTTCCTTATCAACACCCATTGAGTATACTTCTTCCGCTTGGTTCCACCTTCCCTGTGTCTCCAAATATGCGGCAAACTCCTCGTAGAAGAGCGCGAGGCCATCGCCAATGCCATGACGTGCGAGGAAAGCAAAAGTCTGTCGGGGCTCGTCGGTGAATAGATGAATGTAGTGAAGCCAGAGCTTAAGATAGCGCGGGTCATTCTTGTAGTGAGGAGACTTAATGAAAGCTTTGGTCGCCCTCTCTAGCAGCGGTAGCAGTTGCGATTGTTGCGATGCCGCGTTGGGGTATGTGTCGAACGTCCACTTGGCATAGCGATCATAGATGTCGAGCGGGTCGTCGGTCTCATCGATGAGGTCGAGCTCTTTCTCGAACTCTTGCCGCTTGACGTTGTTGATTTTTTCTTGGTCGGAGGGAATAGGCTTCAACGCGTTATCCTGGATTTTGGGCGAGAGCACAGCTGCGAGCGCCTTCGCCGACCTGCCACCTTGGACGCGTTGAATATTCTCCTTGTGCGGCTCGATGTCGTCAAAGTTGATGAGGTCGTCGGCTGCCATGGCGACGGTGGGGTATCTCGAAAACAAGGGTGAAAGAACGGAAAAGTAACCAGAGCTGAAGGGGTCAGCAGAACCGATTAGTCGGGATGGTAGAGCTGGCTGGATGACCTTGTGGTCAGTTGGTGTGGTGGTGCGCGATGATCGCAGTCGGCGGGGAAGAAAGTTGTTATTGTTGTTATCCGGGCGTTGCAGTAAACAACAGCGCCAAGCCACTAGAGAAAGCCGTACACTGGCAGGATGCAGCCCCCCTCGGCCATCCCCGCGTAGCCTTTCCTTCCGCACGGATTGCTCCCCGACCCACTCACTACAATTCATCATATTCATTCAGAACCTTGGATTCGATTTACTGATGGCGACTAGGACGCCATCCAAATCTAACTACAAGAGACTAATAACGCATTCTTTGCTCAATTATGAACGCATGATAGTCATCCACGGGCTCGCTTTCATTGGTCGTAAACATGGCATCGTCAAGCAATCACATACAAGGAAAGCCAGTGAGTGTATATGTAAAAACCGAGCAGAAAATAGGAGAGAACAGGGAGTGGTGTGCCTAATAGAGGCTGTACCGGCAATGTACGCCAGGAAAATGCGATCCCTGTGATGCGTGCAACAACTCATGCTGCTTCCTTGAACGCAAGGCTTCTCCTCCGGAAAAGCAAAATGAGGAAAAGAGAATTATGAGAAATGAAGAATCCGGGGAAGTTGTCATCATCGCTTTCGTCATCATGAGAGATCTAAGGAAATTCAGACCGCCTGGTTACGCTCAGAGCAAATTCAACGAGCATTTGGAAGAAACATCCACAAAGTCGCACCTCTACGGAAATGAATCAGCTTGTGGCCGCCGGTAGTCGTCGCCTTACGCCGGTAGTCGTATGCCGCAATCGCTATGCAAAGTCAATACTCTGTTCGCAGTCCAACGCCAGTCATGCAAAGTAGCCAAGCTAGCTATCAAAGCCGCCGATACGCTCTTCGAAACTTGCAGACGACTCGAACATATGCGGTGACGACATTCGGGGAAAGGTATTGCTGAAGTTGTTGTTAGATGATCGTCCGCAAAACGGAGAGCCTAGTCGTCTCGCCGGATCAGCTGATTGTGGCGGAGCCAAAGTCGACTGATCCGACTGTTCGACAGCCATCGGTGATCCGCTAGATTGATCGAACGATGAAGGAGGTGTGAACAATGTCGCCAGATTTCTAGCGCCACGACCCATGTCGCCCAAGCTAAAGCCACGACTGCGGACGCGACGGTTGCTGGTTTCGGCGGGAGCTCCGAAAAGCTCTTGCAGAATGTTCTGTCCAACATGGGAATTCTCGGCATTTTGCAAATCCTCCAAATATTGCTGGGCTCTGCGCTTGAAAGACCGAGTGATCGGGATGGGTGCGTGCAGCTCAACCGGTGGGTCAAGCCTGGGCTGCGGTTGAGACACGGGCCTTGCAGCTTGACGATCAAGGCGGAAATTTTGGGGCATTGCCATAAATGGAGAAGCTAGCGATGAGCTGGAGGATCCGCGAGAGTCAGGGCTGCCAAGTCCTAGGCCAAATTGAAGGGACTGGCTTTTCTGGTGGGCGTTGGAACGAGCTGTCTGCTGGCCAGTCCACTCGTTGACTGGGTCCTGCGGAAGCTCCTCAGCGGCCAGGGCATGCAGAGGGTTGCCCATCTGCATCATCGCAGAAGTGCTCGTAGACAACGAGACATTCATGTCACGGGTGGAGAATGAGGCCGATGAAGTCTTGCACTCCGCAGGCCGCGCAGGTTGGAAGGGAGAAGTTAGTGGAACAGTTCCAGAGCTCGAATGGGAACGCGGAGAGGAAGACGGAAACGGAGAGGGTGTCCTGGTCTTGAGCAGTCTTTGGTAATGGGCAGCAAGCATCGGTTGACGCTTACAAAGTTTTCGGAGTCTTCCTCGTGCAGCTGCCTCAGAACGAGGCCACTTAGACCCTGGCTTAGGAACGCTGTGATTCGTGGGCGTGTTGCTACCACTACGTCCATCCATGGTATCTGGTGTACCAAGACTTTTCGCCGCCAAAGCACCCTTCCACGTCTTCTTTGCTTGTCGCGCGACTCGGGTGCAAATTCCTAGAGGTGGAACGGTACCTGGCAGCATTTTGAAAGGGGTAACAGTGGGGTCTTGTAGACACATCATGTACGTCAGCCAAAGATGGTCATCCATTGCTTTGGTCCAGACTGTGTCCTTGCGAGTCCTGATGCGTTTTGCGGGTCGCTCAGTGTTATACGCCTGTAGAGGCGACGAAGGCGGGAATTGGCTGGATTTAGGCTCCGGAAAGACAAATGGGTCTGAGTTGTCACTCTCGGGACTAGTACAGCTGCCGCCATAAGAATCCATGCTGCCACGAGATGAGACAGAGGAATCCGAGATACCAGAGCACGCAGACGATGGACGACTGATGCTCTCAGCTTGGCTATCGATATCCGCATCGCGGAGGAACTGTCCAGTGCTATTTCGCTCCATCCCAATCTGAGCCACGGGGGTCTTCGGTGGAGAAAACAGGCGGAATGCGGTGGGAGTAGGGGCAAGATATCCTTCTGCAAGCTCAGTAGGGGCGTCTGAGAATGGTGCGCAAGGCTCATCGAGTGGGAAGTCTGGTGTCTCGATCGTAGGAATGGGTAGATCTTGCGACGCGTGTGCGAAGTTGGTAGGAGCGTAGGTTGGCAGAGGGCGTCTGCGACGTCTGACGCGGTATGTTTGGCGGGGAATTTGAGGCGGTTCAATCGGTTCACCAGCGTCTTCGGGTTCTGGTGTCCGTGGCTGTGCGCCGTCCGTGTAGTGGAAGGTGAAGTTCTTCGGCAACGTCACCGACAAATGAGGGCGTACCGGAGGCATTTTGATCAGTGATATACAAGATGCCCAGGAAGAGATCGTGTTCCGGAGATTATGTTTCTATCCCTTGATTGTCTCCACCATACAAAGGAGCACGTGTGGTACGCGATCCCGAGCTTTGTTATCGGTCTCCTTGCAGGCTGAATTCCTGAAGACGTCACGGAATCGTCCCTACCGATGCGCGGCCAATCGAAGCCCAGAAAGCTTGGAGACTCTTATTGTTTGCAAGCGAAGCTGAGATCGATGTCTTTGCAATCGCGCGAAGCTTGAGCGGCGCTGTCGTCAGGCTAGTGTAGTGTTTTGATTTCGCGATTTGCGGTCAGGCGGCTTCTAGACGGTCGCTGATACGTGGCGCACGCGTCTCTCGACCAGTCAAGTCGGCCCAGAACGCGACGGGTAGAAAGAACAACAGCAAAAGCGCAGGAGCGAATGTGGTGGTAATGAGTGTGGATGCGACAGTAGCGCGCGCAGTGTCGCTAGCAAGGACAAGGTGGTGACGACGAAGATAAAGCGAAGGTAAGGCGGAAGAGGTGGCGGGCGGTTGTGCGCGATAGAAGGAAACCGAGCGACAGGGCGGTGGCAGGACAAAGGGACGTCGTAATGGGAGTCGCAAACGGGCGGGCGACGGGCGGCGCAGCGATGAGCAGGCTGGCGAGAGCTGCACGCAACAGTCGCTTGGGAGGGCGCTCGTCACGGCGCAGTGCGCATGGCCGTCGGAGGGTGTTGAGCGGCGGGTGGGGAGCGAGGAAACGGGATCGAGCGACAGAGCGACGGGGCGGAGAGAGGTGGTGAGGCGGGCGAGGCGTGCGAGGGCAGCGGCGGACGACAGAGCCTGGGAAGTCGCAAATGCTAGCGCTGCAGCGCTAACAGCCACATTCGGCTGCGCTTGTACTTGGCACCGGCACGGCTCACAGACAGGCTCACAGACAAGGCCCTCGTCCGATCGGCCTCCTCAGCGCACGCTTTTCAGGGTCCTCCACGCTGTGACGCTGCCGTCGCCAGCTGACGCCTGCGCCGGCCCCAGCCGCCGGCCTGCAACAACCTTGATGCCAGCGCAGCCAACGCCGACCGACGCAGCACCGCCGCCGCCGCCGCCGCCGCCGCAGCAGCAGCAGCAGCCGCCAACAGAAGCAGGAACGGTCAGCCGACCGCTCCACCGCCATTCGCTCGAGCATGAGCGCCGCCCCAGCCGGGGGAGGGGCACACGATTGGCGTGGAGCAAAGCTCCAGCGACGCGCCAGAGAGCGGGCCCACATCTCTTGTAACGCGAGTCCGACGCGTCCGTACGCGTCGCGAGAGAGCCCGCTGTTCGCCGGAGCGCCGTCCCACTTGCTTTTAGGGCGTTCTGCTGCGAAGGGACGCGACCTGGGCTGTCCAGCTCCCGATAGCCGTTGCACGCCATGCAAGGCGCTGCGTCGTGGCGTTGCGTGTCCAGCCTCGCCGGACCAGGCGACGCGCTGCGCACGCGCGAACCGACCCCCGGCCAGGTCCGTGTCCGCGTACTCGAATTTTCTGTCCGCGCAGCCATTCATGTCTCCACACGACGTTGGAGCGTTGTGCCTCCATGCAAGTGGGCCGCAGCCTCGGTCGTGCGGGTTATCGCCAGCCTGCAGCTGCTGCATTGCTATGCAGCAGATCACGTCCCAGAGCCTGCGAGCTTCCCCTCATCCATCAATGGCGCGCTCGCACGACAAGGACCTACGTGGTACTCCACGCTGAGGAGAAGCGGAACTGCCGTGCCTCCTCTCTTCCAGCTGCATGCATCGAGATCTCTGCTGTCTCGACGACACGGCCCACCGCCATCCAACTTCGATGGCGTTGGGGCAATCGATAAAAATAATCCGCTGCTGACGTCGAAATACCCCGGCGTACGCCAGCCGCTCTACCATCACCTTGAGTCCCTTTAGCTTTCGCATTGCTTCCGAAACCGCAGTCAGTGGCTCCATCGTTCCTCTCCCCGTTCCTCGCTCCTTGTCATTTGTCATTGTCCAGTCTGAGAGTCATGCGATGCATGGCACGACCGTAGCCTGCTCGAAAGGCCAATGTGGTGGTCAGCGCGCAGGCACCACCACTTCTCGCCATGGAACAGCCTGGCCGTTCAACGCAGGAACTCTTTAGGCCCCTGCAGCCCTGCCAGGCAGTGGCACATCTTCTGCGCAATAGCTAGGCGGTTAGCTTCGCGCCGTCCATCTTTCAAACGCCATCTTCTTCAGGACAAGGATTGAGGGGCGTGGTAGGGCGGACGGGAAGGCTGCCACGGCTACGTACCCATGCGGTCATCGGAGTAGGATCTCGATGGCGCCGGGGCAATATTGACAGAGAGAGAGAAGAGCAAGCATCGTCATCACAACAGCACGTGAGACGCGGGTGCGGCGGGGACTAAATCGAGCATCGAAGCACTGGTCGACGCTATGGCCCGGCCCAATGGCCATCCAGCGAACGTCGATTCCCACTACCCTAGCCTCTTCACGGTTGATCGAACATCGAACTTCCAACTTTGCTCTCTAACCTTCTTTCCTTCCCGCTTTCCGCACCTGGTAGACGGCGGCAGAGCTCTGAGACCGTGCATGATTCTGCGAAACAAGCGCGTTCCTGCGCTCTGTTTCAATCGTCGATTTGGACTTCACGACGTCATCGGGGAAAACATCAATTACCGCTTCCCGTTCTAGGATACTTCGAGAAGAGTTTCGTAGCAGCTTTCCCGCTAGTGCTTCTCTCGACCGCGGTTCACCCTCACCGTTGTAAACATTGCGACGTGTGGCTTTGTTTATTGTTGACTTCTGTTTCACAATACAAATAAACAATGGCGCTCGCTAGCACGGCTGCTCAGGGCCCCCCTTGGCGGCTGGGAATCTTTGCGTAGAGACACGGGGGAGCAGAAGCCAGTCCAGTGGTGAGACGGCCAGGCCTCTGAGCTGAGCTGAGCTGGCATGATGAGGGACTGCCCGCATGCCGATGGATGATGACGTGAACTGGCAGTTCTACAAACCTATGTCTGCTTCTCTAAGCTTCTGGCCCGCATCGACACGTCGACAGATCAGAAATATTGTATGGGTATGCCATGCTCCTTGGACATCGTCGACTTAATTCAACTTCACTGGTCCAGCATCAGTCCTCAGCTATAACGCGGAGCAGAAGCCATGCGAATAGCGGCGATCGACACGATGGCCCGGCAAGCCCAGCAGCCCGAAAACGCTGCTTGCATTGAGATGAAGCATCTTCTGCCTCAAGAAGAAGGCATGCAGAGCGGTCAGACCCGGCAGGCGACCCACCCACCAGCAACGCCAACTCGAGACTGTCTCGCTCTCACGTTCTTGATTTACTCGTCTCTTTTCGTGTAAGCTACACAACAGCCGCATAAGTAGGTACCGCGCCATCTCGTTATACCCCCATTGACGCGCAAAATTCCGAACGTCGCACAGAATTCACCATGTTCAACCTCACACCGCTTGGTGCATACATGTATTCTCCTCGAAGCAGCCAGTCGTAGCATTTCTGGTCATGTCGCGGCCGACCGCAGCCCCGCGAGGAAAATGCATGGCGGGATTTCTTTTCTGATCTTATTCGCACGCCGCCCGCTCGGGATTGACAAGTGTGGTGAGACATGAGCGTGTCTACCTTTCCGCTCGAGTGAAATATCGTCTCTGATGCAACAGCCGTTGCCAGCCTTGTTAGCAGCCATCTCATGGCACGTAGTCAAATGAGACGCGATGGTATATCGATCCGCTTTAGTTTTGTTGGATACGGTTGACCCCGTCCGTGATATTGATCGCACGATTGACCACAAAGAAAATGCAAATGTCCAGAAGCAACTAGTATGTGATTGGAGATATAGCTGATTGTAGTTGCATAAAGCGGGTAAAATGGACTGTTGAGGTGCTTTCACAATCCGCTCTGCAGAGGTGGGGATAAAACGTTTTCAGGAAGCTTAGCAATTGTTGCAGTACAGGTCTTTTATAGGACTCAGCCTTCTCTCAGCATACCTGCTTGGGATGAGAAAGCAATGTGTTGTGGCAGGACTACAACGGGTTCGACATTGCTCCCTGATGCTTAACTTCCTACTCAGCCAGTATCTAGCAGAGCCAGGCTCTAGTTCAGTTCACATTATCCACGTTCGCCAGCACAAGCCATCAGTCTGGTGCTTCTACCTGTTCCTTGAGCTTCCCTTACTCTCCTTCAATGCTTGATTGTTTTTCTTTTTTTTTTTAAAAAAAAGGAAAAAAATTATTATTTCTCCTTGCGATTGGGTACATGGAATCAGAGGTGTCGGAGTCTCCAAAACTAAGAGAAAAAAAAGTGTACGATAAGTAGATGAAAGCGCATCTATCTATGTAAAGCTACGGCGTGAGATCATTTTCATTTCTCTATAAAATGAGATCTGGAAGCTTTCGAGCCAAATCGATGGAATTCTACACACATATGAATGAATATGTAGCATATACAGGAGACCGAAGAGGTCTTCAGATATGTCTAAAGCTTCTTTGTTTAGTCATTATGTCAATTCCTAGTCTCTTGACATGATGACAAGTCCACGTTATACGCTAAGTAGATCTCGCTCCTCACTCCCCTCACCACAAAAAAAAAAAAAAAAAAACTGGAATAGTATGTTGAATGGAAGATGCTGATCTACTGAAATCTGATAAGGTGGAATCAATGGGTTAACCTTTACTAAGACAGTCTAAGTAGATGTGAGAGACGAGGTTAACGATCTCGTATATGCCACAGCCATGCTTCGCAACAACGGAACTTCGCCTTCCTGCTCCAGCTTCTCATTAAGATTCCATCAACAGAGTATGCAGGTTTTTATATCGAGTCCAAATAGATACCACCACATTAAGGTAAAACGGTAGTAGAGCACCATCGTAGAATTTTCACACCATCTTTTTCAATTGTCGGGGCTTACTGTGCAAATTGGCGTAACGGTCAGAAGAGTCATGGTGTAAATGGGAATGGTATAGAGAAGAGGACTTTGGTAGCGCTCTACTAGCAGCAGGTGTACCAACAGGCGTAAAGTCTACTAGTATCTACTTGATATCGTCTTAAGAGAGGGTAAAGAAGGGATTTTTAGGGAATGACAACGCCTAAGGGGCTTTGGACTAAGTAGTGACATGATGCACGAATTTACTTCGGCTATTGTTTTGCCCAGACCATTGTTGTGCATGCGCCACGCTTTAGCAGCCAGTCTCTCCATTCCATAAATGCTATGATACGAGGTTTGGTAATCCCCCACCACAAATTTTTGGCACTGGCTGAGAACATATTGCTCTCCGCGCTGATTCATTTTGTTTTTGAATTAGAACAAGACGATTACTCATCTACCAGGTAGTCTGGACCTTGGGATACTCATCCTTGCTAAGTTTCAAGTCGTCGAAGACCGTGTCGTCACCATGGAGATGTTGAACACGTAGCTCGTCCTCATGCTCCAACTTTTCAAGCTCCTCCTGAGGATGCTCCTTACCGTCCTTTTCATCCTTGGACTTCGGCTCTAGCGCATGTGCAAGATTATCACGAGTGCCTTCGCCGATGAGTAAGATTTGAACGTTGTCGTATTCCAGGTACTTGGACTTCACCGGGACCCACGCGAGACCACGGAATTCTTCAACAATCCTTGCAACTTCGGTCAGGAAGTAGTATTTGGGATGCGAATGTGAAAACTTACTCTTTCGGTAGCTGAGGGCCTTGCGGAAGCCGGGCGTTGGCGGGACCCTTTCTCTCGGGATTCTTGACGCTCATGATGAAACTGCCTTTGGAGCGGAGACCCATCTGCTCCTGCACTTCGCCGAGTTCGGACGGGATAGTGAGCATGTATACTAGATGAGAACTACGTCCTGTCTCGGTAATTGCATAGACGCCCTCGCCGATCGGGGCAGTAGCAGGATCAACACGAGTTCCTTGAGTCTTGGTTTCGTGCGTAGCGCCCCCAAAGAAGGTGTCCTTGAGGTGCTGGATGGTAGTCTTTCCATTCTCGACGAACGCCATATACCTGTCACTGTGACTCTTGGGAAAGACTTTCTTGGGAAGAGCAAACAACCTGTTGTTGCTGCTGTCTTCGATCGGTCCATCACCGAGCTTAGCGCCATTGGGGAGAGGACGAAGGACAAAATAGGTACGCTGCAGGTCTTCAGGGCCTTCAGGATGTTCGATGCCTACACGGCCACGGGTGAAGAAGTAGATGATCCCCTTCTCAATAATGTTTGTGGGCATCTTCTGTTCCCGCTCTAAGGACTCTTGGACAGCACCAACTGAATGTTCTGTCAGCTCATGGCTCAGCCAGGGAGAATAGAGGCATTAACCTTTACCAATAGCACTTGATTCCTCACTCTTGACCCGTTCCACATTCTTCCCATCCTCATGCTTAACCTGCTTGTCGTGGATGGCGCCCGCTTGCTGACCGTGCTCGCCGGCATCATTGCCCTTGTCCTCTGCCTGCTTGTCTTTTCCTTCCACCGCTTTGGCGACCTCAATCATCTTCTCGTCATTGGGAGCATCGCCATCACCAATGGTCTCTTCCAGCGTCTTCTGCTTTTTCTCGGGTTCAATATCCTTGCTGCCGCGACCCTTCTTGGGTGAAGTGGTGTCGGCCTTGCGTTTGGTCCCCTTCGGTGAGGTCTGCTCCTGAGGTTTGTCGAGCATGTTGTCAGTCTTGTCAGCGAGGCGACTAGACTGTCTCGTGCTGGAAACCATGGTGACAGTGTGCTGCAATGCGCGATAGAGAGCTGATGCGTGTTGCTATTATTGTAATCAATTGGTCCTTGAATTTGGATGGTGACGATGGCCTGAGCTCTCTGAAGCTGTAGCGCGATGAATTGATGGTGAACAAGTCGGGTTCCAGTGGTAGACAGAAGTATTGATCGAATGGGTGAGGATGTAGCTAAAGAGCTGTACGCGACTATTTTAGTTCCAACGCGCTTGCGTGACGTCATTCAATCGCAACGCGTCTGTTCGCGTTACCATTCCCGCTTGCCCTCACCGTTCGACAGGGTTGAAAGCAGCTTGAATTTATGTGCTATTTTAGCTCGAAGGAGGACTGTTCGATTGCATTCCGTCTATGTGCATGAGCTGCCGGGTGGCCTCATCCTTCAAATATGGCGCCTGCATATGTCAATGCTCAATACCTACGGACGGTGATGCTATGGAAGAACTTTCTCATTGTTTATATTCGCTCTGGCAAGCCGTAACTACGTAATCGTCATGATTTAGAGCAAGTATGACGACAGTCTCTCTAGAAATGTTTTCTTTTTTCGTATCGTCTCTTCCAAAGCACCTTAGGATCCCGTTCGCCCGCAAGGCTATTCAACTCCTGCCGAGGTTTAGGGCATCTCTCTCCTAGGAGCCACTTGGAGAATTGCCGGATCCTACTATCATGCTCTCCCATGGTATGTTCCAGCCACTGTCCTGCTGTAGTTTACTTCCCGGAAAATCCATGCATGAAATCCTCAATTCCGTTCCCGACGCCCTCAGGGCTGGGCTTCTTTGCGCAAACGTCTGGCTCGTGGCCGAATGTTGCAAGATAATCCCTTGTAGTGGGCCCAATCGTCGCAATGTACGTCCGGCATCTGCCCTCCTGCGGCGTTCCGCTCGATACCTCCACGCCCTCATCCTTCTGCAATGTCTCCAGCATCGCCCTTCCGCCTGTCGGCGAGAAGACGACCACCCATTGCTGCTTAACACCCGCGCCTTTGTTTTTTGCAACAACAGCCGCAAAATCCTCGCGGAACGATTGCAACTCGCCCGTCTCGTAAACCACCACCTCATCTACAGGCGTGTAGCGCTCCGCGGGTAAGTTAGGCGACTGGAGCGTCTTCGGTATGATGTCGCGGCGCTGCTCGCCAACGAGGAAAAGGATGGGCAACTTATGGCCGACGAGACTGTTGTAGTGTTCGAGGATGATTTTGGCCAGGACCTCGCCATTGCCGCTCTCCTCGCCCAATACCGGGCACTGGAGGCCGAGAGCGCGCAAACCTCTCGCGGTGGCAGGGCCCACTACGTAGAAAGGCAGCGTTGGCGGAAGGAGGGCGTCGAGGTCGTGGACGTTCTCGCGGCGCAGGTCCTGCACGACTTGGGAGAAGGCCTCGACGGCACGCTGCGACGTGTAGATGATGGCGCCGTACTTGGCCGTCGGCGGCTGGGCGATGTTGGCGAAGCCGCCGTGCACGATGTCCGCGCGCAGCTGCTTCAGCGCGTCGTCGCGGAAGCGGTGCTCCAAGACGGGCACAAAGATCGGGTCATAGCGGCCTTCGCCCGCAGCCTTGAAGTACTCCTCATAACCATCTGTCGGTATGGACTTGGTCTTGAGAAGCAGAACGGGGATCTTTTCAGACGGGGCAGCTGAGAAGGGCGCAGCGGTCGGGTCGCTCATGATGAAAAGACGAAAAAGAGGCGCGGAGGCATAACTCTGTGCTCGGGTAACGAAATACAAAGCCCCGCGCTTGCGTGGGCTTTTTTTTTCGTATGAGAACCAGGGCCACGAACAGAGAGATTCTCAGTTTCTGAGCGCGCTCGGCAGCCCCCGGCACCAGGTCGTCATTCATCAGGACTCCCCCGGCCCGCGCCCGTGTTCGTGCGCCCAGAAAACTATGTACATGTTCGGCGAGCACGGACGATGTGGCGCGTCGTTCAGCGTGGGATCAATGGTTCGGGTACTTTCCTTACAAATTGTATTTCTTTGCCATGCCGGTGACCTCCATCGATTACCCCATCCTCTCCCGGTTCCTGTGCGCTGTCGAGACGACAACAGGCATGCCGGCGCAACCGCTCGATGCTTCCCCCTCTGCTGAGGACTCCAACAGCCGCGGCAATGACGCAACCGCCCATGCCCACGTCGTCGGCGGGGATGCGTCCAAGAAGCTGCCGAAAGGCGTTGTGCTCGGCCCGGATGGGAAACCGTGAGTAGCAAGATACTCAGAGAGCACTCTCGCTTTCGCGTCAACCACACTTATGCAGTAACTAACCCATGATCGCCATGGTTCCAGCTGCCGAACCTGCACATCCGTATCATCTTGGTTCGCCATGGCTAAAGAGAAGTCTAAGAACACCGACAACGCCGTAGTTTCATCCTCTACAGCTCCTTCCACTATCTCGTCCGCCACGTCCTTTTCCGAATCGACACCTGACTGCCCCCCGGACGTCGAGCAGCTCGGCCGTTCATCCTGGACGCTTCTGCACTCAATCACGGGCAATTATCCTGTCCGGCCGTCGTTGCAGCTGCAAGAAGACACCCGCCGCTTCATGTATACCTTCTCCAAGCTCTATCCGTGCTGGACATGCGCCGAGGACTTTCAAAGATGGTTGTCGGAGGATAAGAACGCGCCACGTGTGAGCTCGAGAGAAGAGTTCGGCCGGTGGATGTGCGAAGCGCACAACGCAGTGAACGAGAAGTTGGGCAAGAATCAATTCGATTGCAGCAAATGGGAAGAACGTTGGCGTACGGGTTGGAAGGATGGTAGGTGTGACCCATGATCTGAGGACACTGGCTCGTCCAGCATACACTCTGTATAATCTTTCTGTTCTGGCAAACATCCCACTCCACAATGTTTTCGCGCGTGCATTTGGGCGGCGTTTGGTAATATGGAGGACGGAGATCATCAGGCTTGCAGAGGCTCGGGTGAAGACATTCTCCTCTTTTAAATGGTGACAGTAGAGCTGATCCTAGAGGTGCAAATCTTGATTGTCCTTCGAGCTGTTTGACATATTCTCCAAGCACGATTCGATCTTCACTTCCGATTTGAGGGAGCTTGAGCGCAATCTATCCAAATTCGACAGTCGGTGCAGAGAGGTCCCTATCTTATGAGGTGATGCTTTACAAGCACTCGCTTACTACCATGCGAGATCAGATAAGGCAAAAAAAAAAGATTCTTTCGCTTCTTTCTGCGTCGGAGAATGAGATGTTAAGAGCCCCATTGTCGTCTGTCTTGTCATACAGGCCCAGTGCACCACGATCGTGAAGGGTTCCGAATCCACTCATCCATCCACCCATGCATGACCCATCATTGGCCGCCCGTTCAAAAAAAAAAAAAGACATTCTCGTGTACGTAAAGTTATGGCATTCCAGCGTCAGTACCGACTAATTACCGCATAATCTCCTGGTAGATGAGCACTGTATTGTCGTCAGCTTCCGTGCGCTCTTGATACGATAAGAGGATAACCTACTCTTCAACTGCTCCTTGGTCAGGTTGTCCTTGTTCTTGTCAAAGTCGAAGAACTCCTCAGGAATGGGGTCCGCCGTGGGCTCATCATCAGGGTCGTGGTACGGCTCGAGGTATGGGTGTTTCAGAGCCTCCTCAACGGTAATACGTTTGACCGGGTTGAAAGCCAGTAGGCGCTCAAGCAGGTCAAGAGCCAGGTCCGAACTCTTGGGGAACATGGCCTTCCAGGGGATCTTCTTCTTGAATGGTAGGGAACGGATGTACTCGCGAGCACGGCGCGACTTGATACCATAGTAGTCCTCCATCGTGGGGGTGCCCAGAACATCGAGAATCAGTGTAAGTTGATGGTGATAATCCTTTCCGGGGAAGAGAGGCTTCCCGCTCAGCATCTCGGCCAAAATGCAACCAACGCTCCAAATATCAATTGCCTTCGTATACTCCTTGAATGTAAGCATAATCTCTGGGGCACGGTACCAGCGAGTTGCCACGTATTCCGTCATGAAACCAGAGTTGTCCTCGGTCGATGCGGCCGAGCGGGCGAGACCGAAGTCGCAGACCTTCAGGTCGCAGTTCGCGTTCAAAAGCAGATTAGAGGGCTTGAGATCGCGATGGAGGACATTGGCAGAATGCATGGCCTTCAAGGCACGCAGAGTCTGGTAGATGAAGTACTGGCAATGATCGTCGGAAAGTTCTTGAGTTCTAATGACGCGGTGCATATCCGTCTCCATGAGTTCCTACTTCAGCCGTCAATCTTATGTCCCGACATGCACGGGCAAGCCGCATCACCAACCTGAATAAGATAGACTTCGGTGAAGGTTTCGTAATTCCTCGGCTTTTGAATGTCGAGGATGGAGATGATGTTCTCGTGGTTGAAGTACCTCAGGAGCTTCATTTCACGAAGTGTGCGCAGACAGAACATGGAATGGTCGAATGGGGTGATCTTCTTGATCGCAACCTTCTGACCAGAGGGCTTGTGTAGTGCGGAGCTGTAGCTTAGGTTAAGACTGGCGTAACTTCAGGCTCGTCTCCGCTCAGAACTCACCAGACGACTCCGTAGGCTCCTTCACCAACAACATCCTGGATATCGTATTGCTCCGAAACGTTGAAGGAAATCTTCCTTGAACTGCTCTGGGGGGGTGCGCGCGACATTTTGGCAGAGTGGATTGATTAAGTCTATTCGGGTGCTGTGAAGTGCGGCGGGTTAGACTGGACAGTGCCACGAAAGCGGATGAAAGCAGAGGTGGAGGGGAGGAACAAGAAGCGCCGCCTTAGCCCTTTTTGAAAAGATTGGATATTGGGGTGGGTCCGAGCGAGCGGAGAATGGCAAGCAATAGCCATTGTCTCGATTGTGTTCACTCGACAGGTTTAGTGAAGACAATGAAGGGCAGGCCAGCCGCACTCACACACGGCGCTGACCGGCGGGCGCGCGGCCCCGCAGGAAGCTCAGTGCTTGCGCGAATGGCAGGCGCAAAATCCAGAGAAATGGAAAATTTAATGCGGACGGCCCATCCAGTGAGCAGCGTCACCGCAACATACCTAAGATATTGTGTGCAACGCCCTTGTCCGCGGGTGACACAGTCCGGCAGCAGGGATCAACCAAGAGACGTCCGTCCTACGGATCCAGGCCAGGCCAACACTCGCTGTTCCACGACCAGCCGTGAGAGGGTATGCGAGTCGCTGCCGCCGGGGAGAGCGCTCGTCGAGAACGGGCGGGCGGCGCTGGCGGGGGACGGGTGAAGATTCAGAGCGGGATGCAGACAGCCGCAGATGCGAGGGGCGCGAGCGGTGGGTTCGTGCGGTGCTGAGTGGTCGCGGCGGAAATGAGCTGAGGGACGCAGGCGGCGGGGTAGAACGCGCGGTGGCTCGCTCGGTGGCTCTGCTCTGCTCGTTTGGGGCGGGCGGTCAGCGCTGCTCTCTGCTGGCGTCGCGCCCAGGACTCGATTCGACTCGACTCGACGGGCGGGCGGGCGCGGGCGCGGTCGCGGTCGCGGTTTATCTCGTGCTTGGCTGCGGCAATGAGCACAACTCACCCGGGCGAGGCGTGGACGGAGGGTCAGGTCTCGGTGGGAACCAGCACCAGGGGCCGGTCTGCGGGGTCCAGGAGGCGGGCGCGTCGCGGGTAGAGCAGGCTGGCAGCAGGCGCAGGCTCAGGCTCAGGCTCAGCGTCGGCGGCGGGGAGGGTTCAAGGTGCAGATGCAGGTAGTTGCCGGCGGTCGCGGGCTGGAAGCGGGCAGCAGCACAGCTAGATAAAGACAAGCAGGGCGCTGGAGACGAGCGCGGCCACGAGGGAGAGCATGGAAGAGGCTACCCTATTGTTAGCATTGCGGTGGGGTTTGTCAGGCCAATCCCACGGCATGGGTCCGGCCGCCGAGAGGCCTCCTCCGTAGCCGCCAGGATATCGGCCTAGCCATTGGCCCAGCGGCCTGAACAACATGAAGCACCTGCATTCGCTGGCCCGCGAGTCGAGCGCGCGAGCTGGGAAGCCGCGTCAAACGCCCGCCAGCCTGCCGTCACACTAGCCCGCGCCGCCGTGCGCGCTGGCATCGCTGGCCGCGCTGGCCTCGCTGGCCTCAGGACGCAGCGCGAGCTCGCCGACGATGGACGGCCGCATATGAAGCAATTGAGCATGCCCGCGTTTGACATCCGTCGCAGCGCGACGCAAGTGGCTAGGCTCCGCAGGCTGAAGCCGCCGGGCCTCGCGCGGTCCTCCGCGCGGCCAGGGCCCTGGCGGCACCATCGCCTGCAATGCAGCGGGTCGGGAAGCATCAACCTTACTTTCCAGAAAACCTCAGCACGCGGATCGCCGGCTCTGACGCCATCTGCCCGCCGCAGCTGTCTTAAAAAAGCCCTGCCCGAGACAGCGAAATTGCCGGAAAGAGATCTTAGCACGACGCCGACCTCTGATCGCTGCCAGTCCGTCGCGCCGCTCCACGATCCGCCTTCCGCATCTGACAGCATGGTCCTGGCTGTGCCTAAGAAAAGATCGTCTGCCTCCACTCCCTCCGCTCAATCCTCTTATCCACGCTGCCGCAGGACACGCCCGCGCGAGCACACGCGAGCGAGCTCCAGAAACATTGGAACCCGGCTGTGTCATCCGCCCTAGCCTTGGCCTCCTCGCTGCCCCAGATGCTCCAAAAGTCGTATGACTGCCCCGATAGAGAGTGCGTAGCGAGTTTTGCAAAGTCTCAGCGCCCTGTCGCGAGCGCGAGCCTGTGTCACCCGGTTCGGCTCTTGACCTTCCATTTTGTTGATATACAGGGTAAACGATATAGCGCTTCTACGATTCTCTCCACCTGATGCTCCAATCCCCCTTAGCAAAGCTAGGCTCCACCACTTTGCCCTGCATCACAGCTTCACACTTCCTTCTCGCTTCGGTGTCATCGTCGTTCGCCTGTTTGACTGCGAAACCAAACGCCACGCCTCTCCTAGCCGCGCACCTGACCATCTCCCTCTCCTGCGCCCGCTTTTGTCCCTGCTTCCTTCTCTCCAGCATCTCGTCTGTCTCACCTGTCCGCTCCGCCCAGCCTTTCTCTCCTCCCACGCTTCCGTTAACTTCAGAGACTGCCTGCTCTGGCCTAATGCGTGTGCCGCTTCTTACCGCCAACCGCGCCAGCACATCTCCATCTACAGTATCCGTTTCTGCATCCTTGGTATTAATCGTTGGCTTGATCTCTCCCACAGTCGTGTATTCGTCCACAGGACTGGTTCCCTCCGCCGTGATAGCGTTGCTGGCGGTGTGGTGTTCTCCATCTGACAGCATATCCACACTCTTCCAGTCGCCATCATCCGGAACCCTACGCCGACCTCTACTCCGTTTCCTACCATTCACCTTTTCCGGGTCCGAACGGTTTCCGAAGATATAATTCTCCACTGCTTTGCAGGAGACGAGAATACGAGAATCGCCCTTCTTCTTCTTTTGCCTTTTGTTTTTTTCTCTTCCACTAGTACCATCCGCTTGAGGTGAATGCTCCTTTCCATCCAATAGTTTGACAAAAGCGCTCTCGATGTCCCGATCAAGCTTTCCAGGTTTGTGGTTTCGGCATCGACTTGAGCAGAACTTCGCGGGAGTGTTTGCGGCGTTCGTAACGTGAGACTTCCGAGTGCCTTGGCATGACGATCGTCAACGTCACATCCAAATGTTTGAAGAAATGCCTTCGGGCAGCATTTGGAATCAGAGTATGGGGGCCTCGGAGTAGATAAGGCGAGGACGACTTCAATCCCTCAGACACAGGGGCACTGCCAGCGTTTGTTGCGTGGAAGAGGCCACTAAGGGTGCGTAGGAAGCTCAGAGTTTGGACTCACTGATTGCTCTTCCGCATGACTTGCAGTAGGGTGTTTCTTCGCCGCCGGGAAGGAGGTAAAACGGTGCCGGCGTGGCTTGGGATTTGGACGGCCGAGACCAGGAGTCCATCCAACTCATTTTGGTGAAGGTGCTGCGGTAGTAGTGACAATGGAAATAGGTCGATTGTTCCACTCGAAAGAAGAGCAGTGGACGAAGACGGAATCGTTCAACCAACATAGGTGACGGCAGAGGTTGCCCTGTCGTTGTTGGTACTTGCTTGGGGAGGTATGCACTATGCATCAGCGACGTCATTGGCGCGCTCGGCGCCCGTACCGCACCACGCCGAAAGAGCTTAAGCAGCAATTCGAAATGCATGTCTACTTCTCCATGCCAGACATTTCAAAAAGCAATGCGAGTGATCGACTATCCCGCCAAAAGCAAAACGCCGTCATCTCCCGAGTCTCCTCTCGCATTATCAGCTCACGCCACCACGCCTCAACACCCTCCGCTCGGTTGCCGACACCCAAAATTGCTCCCCCCAGACACGAATCATTTCCAAAACTTGACCAAAGCTAGTCAATCAACCTTCCCCATCGGCGGGTACTCTTTGCCGTCCTTGGTGACCTTGGGTTCACAGTTGCACCACTCGTCCTTGGGGACGCTATCAAGCACAGAGGGCACGTGGTTGCCGCCTAGGAAAAACCGGGGTTGAGTCAGTGACAGCAAATACGTAGGAGTACACATGCGTTGCGTGCATCGCGCGTGTAGGAGCAGCCTGCGCGTGCTCCATGCATATCGGGACGGAAGCCGGCCAGATAGGCAAATAGGCTCTGCGAAGCATGTCGCGTGAGGCCCCGTTGGCGAAACTCGGTAGAGACCACGTCCGGGAGCCCCGCGGAGTGTGGGTTTGAGTGGGAGTGGAGGGTCACACGTACAGCCCCACCAAGTGGTTTTCTCTACGCGCGCGGAAACGTCAGCACACTGTCATGTAACCTTTCCTTGAGAGCTTTCGAAGGGCGACCGGACCCCGGACGAGCAGGGAGCGGAAGGGTACGAGATGGTCGTGGTTATGGATGCCCTGCTCAGGACGGGTTGCGCTTACGGCAAGTCTCGCAGTGGGCCTTCTTGCACATTTTTCCCTTACTTCGGCAACTGCCCGTGATGTCGCTGGCGCTTGTGCTAGTCTTCCGGCAACAATCCTCCTTCTGACAACACTCTTGGTATGAGATGTGATGCCGAATGCTGTTGGTTGAATTGAGTGTTGGCGATTGAGGCGGAGTCGCTTGATATACGATCCGATCCACCTTCGGCGAATCTCTGAGCTGGTCGCCGAGGTCGCCGTTCTGGGGTTGGCTGGACTGACTTCGGCATCTTCGAGTATGTAAAACGAAGCGATAAGTTCCCGTTATTCGGAAGCTCGCTCTAGCAGTTCAAAGTTCCGTTCCAAGCGCCAGGAAAAGTATGTTCGTATTAGCACGTCAGATGCCTGCGATAGCAACTAGCAAAGATGACTATCTCTTCGGTATCCACCCGATGACCTCGACACAGTTTTAACCTATAACGCCTCTATTTTATACCATGGATCTTCTAATTTTTTTTTTTTTTTGCAATCTCGCTCGCTGGCCCCGTCCATCCTCAGTCGTCGAACGTGATCTTCGTCGCCTGCTTCATGTCGGCAGTATCCTTGTAGAAAGCGCCATAGGCCTCGTGACCCTTCTTCTTGACAGTAGTGCCGAATTTCATGAGAGCTTCCGGCACAGGCTGGTTGGCTCCCTTGAGAACGTTGACAAGACTGGACCCGTTAGCTGCATCTTCAAGAACCCGGGACTGTCAGGGTCACTTACGCGCCAGCCAAAGCTTTGTCATGTTCGGTGAAGAGAGTAATGGCCTTGCCGTCTTGTCCCGCGCGGCCCGTTCTACGCAAATAGATCAGTAATGATTCAACCGAGTGAATGGTGACTGGACAATGCGCTCGAAACTCACCTGCCAATGCGGTGGACGTAGTCCTCAGCAGTCAATGGGAATGTCACGTTGATTACCAGCTTAACTGCAGGAATGTCCAGCCCTCTTGCCGCAACATCGGTGGCAACAAGTAGGGGAATTTCGCCTTTCTTGAACTTGTCCAAACTAGCTGTACGCTGAGACTGGCTGAGGTCACCGTGAATACCGCCGACCTTGAAGCCTCTGCGGCGGATCGACTCCTCGACGCGCGTAGCTTCTTTCTTGTACAAGCAGAATATGAGAATCCGGTCATTCTTCTTGTTACCAGACGTGTGCTCCCTCAAAATTTGGAAGAGCCTCTGCTCTTTCTCGCGCGGATCCACAACCTCCACCGTCTGAGTTATACGAGTGTTAGCTCGCAATTCACCGGTAGGGTTGTCCCCAATGGTGATCTTGACGGGGGACTTCATGAACGTCGAGGCGAGCTCCTGGACCGACTTTGGCCAGGTGGCGGTGAACATGAGCGTCTGGCGCTCGCCGAGAGGGCGAGTACTGCTGATAATCTTGCGAATCGCGTCCTCGAAACCTTTGTCGAGCATACGGTCGGCCTCATCAAGAACGACGTAGTCCGCCTTACTGATGTCTGCAGCACCTTCATCGATAAGATCGTTCAAGCGACCCGGCGTAGCAACCACAATGCTTGCCTTTTTCAGTCCAGACTTTTGCTCATCCTTTGGAACACCCCCGTAGATGCAGACGGACTTTAAGCCAGCCGGCTCGGCGATTTTTTCGAGCTGTTCATGAATTTGGGAGGCGAGCTCACGGGTGGGGGATACTATGACTGCTTTGACGCCCTTGACCTTGGACATGGACATGATGTGGCGCACACAAGGCACACCAAACCCAAGCGTCTTTCCGGAACCTGTCTCAGCCACACCAATGACATCCCTACCGGAAAGCAGCGAAGGCCAGGCTGCGGCCTGGATGGGGGTAGGCGCAGTGAAGTTTGCGAATGGTGCACGTAGCGATTCGTCAGTGACAGGGAGGTGGTCGAATGATATGATAGGGCGGAGCTTCGTCGCGCTACCGAGAGGATCAGTCACAGCGATGAAGTGCTTCGTCATAAAAGCATCAATCTCGGACTGAGGCAAGGCCGTGAGAACAGGGTCTTCCGCGTAACCCGAGATGTTATTCGTAGCAGGAGGAACTGCACCGTTAGTTGCCGGAGCAGTCGTGATCTCAGCAGGTGTCGGTTCAATGGTTGTAGCTCCAGCATAGTCCTTCCGCTTCTTTTTGTCCTTCTTCTCGGCCTTGTCTTTCTTTTCTTTCCTTTCGGCATTGTCCTTCTTTGCTTTCTTTTCTTTCTTGGTTTCCTTCGGGATCTCCTCCTGCGTAGTAGACTCTGCGGAAGTCTCATCTGTGATGTCTTCGGTGGAGGCAGAAGCGTCAGGCATTTCGGTATCTTCGCCGCTTGTGCCATTCATCTCTGCAGCAGGAGAGGCGACAGCACTATCCGATGAGCTAGAGTCGCCGTTCTGTTGAGCCGTCAGAGAAGCGTCATCGCTCTCGCTCTGGTTAATCTTGCCATTCTGATCCGGCTTGACATCCCCATTCTCCTTCGCCGCCCTCTTAGCGGCCTTTTCGGCCTTTTTGGCCAGCTGCTCGGCCTTTCTTTGTAGCTTGCGCTGTTCCTTTTTGGACAGTTCTTTTGGTTCCGTTGCTTCACCGCTTGACTGTGCACCTTCGCCTTCGCCCTCGTTCATGGTTTTCTGTGTTTCAGCGGCCGCGCGTGCAGCAAGTTTGGCCTCGCGCTTCTTCCGTTTCTTCTCGGCTTTCAGCTTCTTGTGTAGAGCTTTCTTCTCCTCTTTGGCCTTCGCCTTCTCGCCTTTGCGGAAGATCTTCTGCTGTTTCTTGGCTTGGGTGGCGGACACAGGAGCGGTAGGGTCAACAGGTGTTTGAGCGGGTGTGGTAGTGGATGCTGGCGTTGCGTCTTGCCCAGTTGGCGCATCGGTCTTCAGCTTCTTTGGGGTTGCATTGACGGCATTCGCGCCTGTGACAGGTCCTTGGCCGTTAGCACTTAGCTTGCGAGCTTCCCGCTTTTGCTCCCTCAGGGCCTTTGCTCGCGCATATTTCTCTGCCTTCTTGGGCTTTGGTACTGGCGGCGTAGTCTCTCCATCGGTCGCGGCGGTCTTCTTCTTCTTCTTCGTCTTACCGCGGACCTCGCCGGAATGAGTAATGCCAGCCTGGCTAGCCGTGCGCTTGCCCATGCTGCCGAATGTAGGGATTGAGAGTGCGGACTTGGGGCGTGCTTGCGGCGTCACGAAGTTTCTCTAGGGAAAAAAAAAAAAGTTGCCCAGGGCTTCGATGCGCACCGGCACGATGATTCGCCGGCACCGGGTGCCAAGCCGAACGGGGCGGTTCCGCAAAGCTGAACCGTGCCCTCATTTACATCCATCCCTTCAGTAGAACCACTTTTCGATTACAATTGCGCGAACTTGTTACGTACTTATCTAATTCACCTTAGCTGCAGGGCCATCAAATTCCTGTAATGTAGATGGGTTTCGAAGGGCGCTGCTGGGGTACCGTATAAGAAGCCAGATAGTGCCGCCGGGCCGCAGCGGAGCCAATCACGTCCCCTAGAAGCCCTATTTCTGTAGCGAAGGCTCTATAGACACTCTAGTGAGTCTTACGGTTGCCTGTGAACAGCCAACTGCCTACTTTGCAGCGGGGCGTCTCGGTGCACCGCGGAAGAAGCGAGTGGGTCGACAGGGGGAGCGACGGGTACGGAAGCCAAGTTTTGTACGGCACGGGGAAGAGGCGCGCGTTAACGTCAGCGTCGCCGCAAGGGTATGTCCGCAGCGGTTCCCACTTCCCGACTCCACCTACAACAAATCAAAACAAATCCAGACTCCAGGGACGCCGGCACCCAGGTCACCTGCAGGTCGCCCTTCAACTCTCGGTTCGCGGCTTGCAATTCCTCACCCCAAGGATTCATGGCGGCTTCTGCTGCCGTCGTACGTGCTTCAGAATGTCTCTCCACGCATGAGGGCAAAATTTGTCCGTTGGTGTAGCGAGATGCTTCATTTGCCGCTTTCATCGTGGCATGCTTTCTTTTGAGTAATGGCACAGTGCTCCTGACAAGAAAATCGTCCGACCGACAGACAGGGTATTCTCCCAGACCGCGTCGCTGCCGTCGTCCATCGCTGCCACGTCGCAGAGAAGGGTCTCACTTCTCGTCCTTCTTGCTTTCCGTGGCTTCCACCCCAGCGCAATCCTCCCGGCCTTCTCCGTCATCCTCGTTGTTCTTCGACTTGCCGCCCTCGAGGTCCAATCCTGCATGCACCGCCTCCGCTAGCGGATCCAAGTCGCCGGGAACGCAGGTACCTGGACTTCCATACGGGCCAAGGGAAGATTCGGCTTTGTCGTCCAGCCTCTTGCGAGCCTTCACTGCCGATTCCGAGATTATGCTCTTCACTTCCCTAGCCGTATCCACCACAGCCTCTGCAGCCTCACTCATGGCCGCAGCTATCTGGGCGCCCGCTTCCTTTGCTCTGGGGGCCGGCTTTCGCGTCGTATCCTAGACCCACCGGATTAGAGAGTATCCCTTCAGCTGTCGGATATGTCCCCTGTTACCCGCGGTTCCGCATCGCGATTCGTAGCTGGACTCAGTCCACTTGCTGTGATGACGGACGAGAAGACGTTTTCAGCCGGAGGCATGGCAGCATCCTAGGCTCGTTAGCGCTTCCGCCCGCGTCGGGGTCCGTCAGGAAATTCGGTTCCACCTCATGGTTGATCATAGTCGGCTCGGCCGCATGATCAGCTCGACGGCTCCGAGCCGCCGTGGAGGCCTTATCTGCCAGCTGCTGATCTACCGAAGACGGCTTCCGGTTCTTTTCGCTCATGCTGGGGTCGGGCTCTCGGAATCCTGTCGATACGAGGATCGTCTCTTGGGTGCGTTGCGTTCAGCAGGGCGTCTATGCTCTTCGCGGTAGGTGCTGGAGATTTTTTTGGAGCAGGTCTCGGCGATCTCTTCCCTCCCTCAGCCGGGAATGCTTGGTAGCAGTCGGTCCTGCCTCGTGGCTACCTGATTAGCTGCGCTGATGCGAACTCGTTTGCACCAAGCGAGTGGACCAGGCAAGTCTCACGACCTGTTCGTTGCCACCAGCTGCGCAAACGCACCGGGAAGACTACACGGGTTGACATGATCAACAGCGTCGAGGCATCGAAGCATGCTGTCTGCCGAGGCGCGGAGCTTCTCTGGAATGCCGACAAGAACTATCAAGGTTACGAGTAAAAGCTGTCGTAATCCTTAGGCTTTGCATCACTCCAGCTGTCACCGCCTCGCTGGGGCTAAGAATTTCCCGATATGCCCTCGCTCGGTCTCGCTTTTCCGAAATGGCGGGTCACTGGCCGACGACCTCCGCTACTCGCTCGACTGTTGTCGGCTGATGAACAGGAGTATAGGGGTTGGTCGCAAAAGCCTTGTCGATGCAGCAAGCAGTGGTCAGTGCTAACAAACATTCTCTACTTCGACGCGTAGCCAGACTAACGCAGCCGCCATCCAGGTTCCCGAACCGTTGATGCGCTGCGCATTGCCTATCCGGCTCCGCGACACTATAATTGGGTACCTAAAGGATCGTTCCGTCCCGATGCGGAAGAGAAACTTCACATCTGATCGCTGATCTGCCTGCCAAAAAGTTTCATAAGCAACGACATCTGGATGGTCCAGACCAAAGGATGAGGCTATTACTGACCTTGTCCTCAGGGTTCAGCTGCGGGTCTGCGAGTCAACATGTCTTAGGGTCAAGGACATCTGGGATCAGGCACCGCATCCATGCCTGCAGCGGAGTTTCCTCCAGCGTACCATGGAGAGCTCGTGCAAATTGTCCTTGCCCACTTTTTTCTCTCAAGTTGTTTCTGAATTAGTCGTCCAAGGCTAAGCGAGGTACTAAAAGGTCGTCGTGGACGTTGGAAAGGAGCGGTAAGAGGGACCCGCTTTCCCCTTGCTAACACTTGAATCAGCCATCTACGTCTTCTCACCGGTGGACTTCTCTAGAAGCTATGAAAAGGAGCATGTCGGTGGTCCTGTGTGGAGGTTGCGGCCTATCAGTGGTCGCCGTAACCGAGAAGTGATTCTGGACGCGCTGCACCTGCATGTACGTTGTGTGTCAAAAGTGCTTATTCTGCAAGTCGGTGGGTCGCATGATGTCCACAGAACAGGGACGACGGCTGGACAACCAGGTCACCACGGCGCGGGAAAGGTTTTCATCTGCGACTCACAGGGCGTCGTTGTACAATCGGGCACGAATCAGCGAACGTGGGAGGATGCTCGTACCTGGCTAAGACCCTCGACACTCGTCATCCGTATGCAATCCCCCTAGGCATGTCTCGGCGTAAGAACCTGTCCCGTTCTTCCCGGTCCATCACCCGCAGCGGATGCAGCCGGTCGAACAGCCAGTTAGATCTACCGTTTCCCATACCGTGCCGATCGGTCCAGGGAGCATCATCCTCTACCCTTGCGGGCCGCCACTTGCGCGCAACGCCATCACTCCCTCTGGCGCTGGGTAGAAACAGCGTATCATTCGGCGGCTAGACGGCCACAAGCCACTTTTGCGTCAATTTCGAGCTCGTCTCGGCCACAACCTTGCAGAATGTCCAAGCTCTGCGCAGCTGACGACTCGAGCCCTGGTAGGGAGAAGTTAAGCGGTACGGCTAGGCTCGCACCGCGCTTGGAGTCATTCGAGATCGGCATCTCCGTGAATGAAACGGCATCTTGCCGGGTGCTGACGGCAGGATTCTGGTGCTTCGCAGCTTCCAGAATGTGGGTTATTGTACCACGTGTGGGAGGCAAGACGCGTCTCTGCTTTGGCTCCAGGCGGAGGCGCAAGGCCGAGACGAAGCCGGTTAGTGATTATGGGCATGTTTAGTCTCAAGCCTTGGCCTGTCCAATGGCTGGCGGCTCGAGGATTGCTCCCACGACGGGTGCTAGCAGGCCGATGGGCTGCGAAGGGCGGATACTGAGTCGAAAGTACCTGGAATCGCAGGCGTCATCGGAGATTGAAGGTTTCAGAGTCTGCACCTGGCCGGTGCTACGGCAGGAGCAGTGGATATGCGGGTGGGTCGGGGCGGTGGAAAAAAAAAAGGCAGCATGACGGTCCAGGGAGAGACACGACAGTGAGTTGTGGGTGGCTCTCGAGAGATCACCAGCGATGCTGCTGCTTTGGTCGGGGAGCCGGGGGCCATAGCGGTTGGGCGGGCAGCGCAAAGGGATTCGCTGCCCTCGGGCATGTGGCGGGTAGTGCTGGGCGAGTGCTACTGAGAGCTGGTCTTGGCCTTAATCTATTTGGGCGTCGTAGATGGTGAAAGTAGAGGCGGCCCCCGGTCAGCCACTGACCGTGCTGTAGGTACGCGGGCAGCGGCAGCACGCTGATCCACCGTCAATCGGCGGGCGACCATGGTATTAGCCGGGAGTGGGCCACGGGCTGGTAAGGGCTGCGGTGGCCAGGGCGCCAACGGCCGGCAGTGGGTTTTGGTGCTACTCATGCAGTTGGACGCCCCCGGCGACAGCTCCCAGCCAGCACCAGCAACAGCACCAGCACCAGCACCAGCTCCCGGCAGCACGCAGCGCGCATGCCACAGCCTGACACCCCAGCGGCCATCCCCACAGCTCGCTTAGCTCGGGCGGCCAGCGCTCGCGTGGCTGCCACCGCCACGGACGAGGGCGATTCAGACAGCACGCAGTCGCGACGGCGTCAGGTCCTGCTCATCACGTCTCTTTTCCCGGCCAGCATGACTCTGTCGCCTTGCCTGCCCATCCGCGCATCCGCCCAGGCTGCCTGCTGCCCGCCGCCAGGGGCCGGCGTCCAGCGGCGGCGCCCCGCAGCAGCAGCGGCAAAAGCCCATCCACACCAGTCTGTATACTCCGTACTCATAATATAATAAATAGTCCATGCAGCCAATGCCTCTTCCGTCTATACAAGCCAGCCAGCTCTCCGCCCGCCTGTCGACTGCGCCGGCTCTTGTGTACTCAAATTGCCCCTCCCCGCCTGCCCCTTCGTCCCTCTGCTGCCGGCGCCCCCATTGCCAGGCGCACTTTTATTACAGTGCTGCTGCCCTCCCTAGGCTAGGTCCTCCAGCCACCGCGCGCCTCGCCCGAGGATGGCCAAGCTCGCGGCGTACCAGCCAATCATGCAGACGCCCGTAACCCCCCCAGATGTCAGTCCGCTGTCAGCAGAACCCACGACGTCCGCCGCGCTCTCCCAGGCCCAGTACTCGCGCGCCAGCGATGCCTTCGCCCTCAACCTGGGGACTCTGCCCGATGCCAGCAACTTTCTGCTGAAGACCGCCCTCAAGTCGCCGCGCCTGTCGCTGGACTCGCCTACATGCTTCTCGTTCTCGCCCACGAGCAGCACGTTCTTGAACGGCTCAGGCAACTACAAGAAGCGCTCGCGCAACATGTCCACCGCCTCCAGCAGCGAGCGTGACCTTCAGTCCGCCTCGGACGCCCACCCAGCCACGTCCCAGCAGGCCGCCCTCGCCAACGGTATGGCCAGCGGTGCGGCCGACCTGCAGAGCTCGGCCGCGAAGAAGAGGCCTAGCGACGGCACCATCGACTACCCTCGCCGCCGTGCCACCATTGCGGTAATGCTACACTCTTATCTTCTGCATGTACAAACTCTGTCGACTGACCCGCTGTCCAGTGCGAAATCTGCCGGTCGCGGAAATCCCGCTGTGATGGCAACCGCCCGAAGTGCAGGCTGTGCACCGAACTCAATGCCGAGTGTGTCTACCGCGAGCCGGGTATTAAGCTTGATGCCGGCGACAAGCTGATCCTCGAGCACCTGGACCGTATCGAGGGCCTGCTCCGCACCAACTTCTCTGCCCAACAGGCTAGCAGCATCTTCGGCGGCATTGCAGGTGGCTCGCCTGCCGCCAGCAACAGCACTAACGAAGATGTGCTGATGCGCGGCGGCCCTGGGGCTCCCATGGGCATGCTCCCACTCAACGGGCTTGGGACATGGTCGACGGCTTCGTCCAATATCTCTACTATGCCCAAGATCCACACGACTCCAGCTCTGCACCTGTTGCAGTGGCCGATGATCCGCGACCTGGTTTCGCGCCCTTACGACCCGCAAGTTCTGCTGCAACTCGAGATGGCCCGCGAGCCGCTGCACTTGAACTCTTCGCAATGCCTCGACCTATCCAATACCAATATTTACGTTCATGCTTTCTTCGACCGTGTCAATGTCTGGTACGCCTGCGTCAATCCGTACAACTGGCATTCATACTACCGCACTGCACTCTCGAACGGCTTTCGCGAAGGCCCGGAAAGTTGCATTGTCCTGCTGGTCCTTGCGCTTGGCGCCGCCAGCAACGCGGGCAGCATATCACAGCAGCCCAGGGACAAGGACCCGCCGGGCATGTCTTACTTCGCTGCGGCGTGGGCCCTCTTGCCCAGCCTTATGACCAGAAACAATACTGTTGCGGCGCAATGCCACATTCTGGCCTCCGCGTATCTCTTCTACATTGTCCGTCCCCTCGAGGCTTGGAACCTCTTGACCAACACGAGCATGAAGCTGCAATTACTTCTTAGTGCACCAGGCAGGTTACCACCACATTCCAAGGAATTGAGCGAGAGGGTGTATTGGAACACCCTACTCTTTGAAAGGTACCGACAGTTTTCCATCTTCTCGGCCACGATAGTATTGCTAACATTCTTTTTGCAGTGATTTACTTGCGGAACTTGACCTTCCACACTCGGGCATCGTGCAGTTCGAGGAAACAGTTGGTCTGCCTGGGGGGTTTGAGGATGAAGGAGAGGAGCCTCCGGCTGGCCGGGACGAGCTATGGTACTTTTTGGCGGAAATCGCGCTGCGGCGACTGCTGAACCGTGTGAGCCATCTGATCTACACCAAGACGTCGACCAACGCCTCCATCGCATCACTGGAGCCCTTAGTCGCGGAGCTTGACTTCCAGCTCACACAGTGGTATGAGGGCCTGCCCCTTCCGGTGCAGTTTCCGCACAGCAGAGTGCCGCTGTCGAATCCCGTGCAGACGGTGCTACGACTTCGCTACTTCGCGTGCAGGACCATAATTTTCCGACCGTACATCCTGGCTGTTCTGAACGATGAGTCGGCCGCCATGGATCCGGTGGTGCAGGAGAATTGTCGGCGGTGCCTGGAAGCGTGCATCCGCCAATTGGAGCATATCTCAGCACAGTAAGTACCCGTGACCACAGGTCTCTCGAATAATCAGTCACATCTGACCGTTGCAATCAGCCACGCTGGTCACCTTCCGTATCTGTGGCAAGGTGCGCTCTCGTAAGTGATCCAAACTATCCAATGGCGTGGAGCAATCTGAGACTAACAATCTCCTGCAGAATCGTCTCACAAACCCTGCTTGTCATGGGCGCCACTATGTCGCCGTCGCTCTCGGCATTGCTCCCGCCACAAAACGCGATGGACCTGTTGATCAACGACGTGGTCGTCGAAATCGAGCGCTACGCCCACTTAGCGCCCAGCCTTCGCCTGTCGGCCGAAATCATTCGTGAGGCCGAAGAACGACGCCAGATGTTCCTACGATCTGCGGGCTTGAAAGTCTGATGATGGAAACTGCACCTCATCAATAAAACGTGCTTTCAACACGGGCGCGGAACCATGGTCTCCTGTCCCCAAACATCCAAACCCAAACACACCACCCTACATCCACGATGCTGCGACGCAAGCTAGCCTCAATGCGCCACCTCCGCATACCCCTTCGAACCCTTTCGTGGAATGACACCAAAAGAAAATAAAAATGACCCGCTCGCCCAATGGCGAGACAAGTTTGCTGGCCAATTTAGCCGTATGACGCGATGCATGCGGCTCGATGATTGGATCCTTCGGCGCCACTTTCTTAAGCCTTCTTTTCCTTTCAAATGCAGCCCTAGATGCTGCCAGCGGCAAATACGATCGATCCATCCTGACCGGGGAAGAAAGGGCGAGGCCGAAGAGAAGGAATGATTGGAGCTGTCGGCTGGTGGCGGCAGGATATGGGGCCAGCTGACACTTCCAATATGGTTCCTGGTGGAGCCCATATGCAGGTGCTCGTGTCGATCAGTTCTTCAGGGCCCTGCATTAAAGCGGGCAGTCTGGATTCCTTCCCTACCTTTTCCCACACGAGCACTGACTGCTGTGAGTGGGTGGGGAGGGATGATAGACGCTGGGGGGGTGGATGGATAGAGGAATAATGGTTGGGATGAGCGGGCCGGCTATTTCCACTATGGCCCTGGTGCCTGGGAAATGCGGAAAGGGGGATTGCGGGGTACAGCGCGCGCGCGCGTGCACCTCCCTCACAACCAATAATGTACATCCCTGACCCTTCGCATCCTGCCTCTTCTCCAGGAGGGTCGTTGCGGCAGTGGCGTTCCGAGCCACTACGCAATTTCACACCGAGTGCGCTGCCTACTGCTCTGACGGACTGGAGGAATGATTGAGGATTTTCTCATTTATCCGCCGCACTTTTCTGTCTGACACGACTTTCATCTCTTCGCTTCGTTTCCTCTATTTCTTTTACCATCTATCTTTGTCTCTCAATTCTCATGACGCATACAACGAAAGGCACAAAAAGTTTCACGATCATTTTAATCGAATGCATACCCTATGTCACGCATACCGCATATCCCCATGTAAATTCCATGACTTTGTCGAAATGAAAGGGTACAAGCTACCCATGAATGAGGACCCGAACACATACCCCCGACGACCTTATGATAATGAAAGCAGTACCCACTTTTCATTATAGCTTTTCACTCTTAGCTGCTCATGTCACATACACTCGCACACACGCACACACACAAAGCGCTGCGCTTGTTGAGCTTTTCCACATTGCGGTGGCGAGATAACACGCCCTCTATTTCCTTCTTCTAGCCTCCGCGGTACTTATTCCCGCAAAGGTTGCATGAGGCAATTTTTGCCCGAGCACCCCATTTCCCGTTTCCAGCTTCTTCACTTCTTTGCGCCACTTATCTGAGCACGGACAGATAGGATCCACGAGGTGGGTTTGGGAAGGGCTTATTTACCTACTTGGCAGTTATGTGCGTATCCTGGATGATAATCGGCACGTCTAATTGTGGGGGGAATTGAAAATCTCGGAGAACGGGACATTTTGATAGTCATGTCCACCTTTATTTCTCTCCCATTCCTATGATGCGGTCAATGTTGGTGATGGGATCTCGGCGGATTCAGGGTGATGAGACAAGTAGTCGCGCAGGTCAAATCCTAGTTGTGGTGTCACGGCGACAGTTCCTGACACTATAGCAGTCGTAAGCGCTACAGAGATGCTTCATAGTGATACGTGTACACATGCCACATGCCACATGGACATCGTACGTCATGATGCAATAGCTCCGGCATGAGGACAACACAGTCAACGCCGAAGGAGCGACGGTAATGAGATACCCGAGGCAGGCAAGGAGGGCAGCGAAGGCGAGGGAAGCAAGACTTTAGGTCAGTGAAGCTTGTTTTGCTCTAATCCCGTCGTGCAGGCTCTAGCGGCGATACGGCGGAGCTGGCGATAGCGACTAGACGGTCCAGAGCATACCGCCGGTGACGGTGCACGAGTCTAGTCGCGGACTTTGTGCGATGGATGATGTGGTGGTACGTTATTCTGCTGGGCGGCAGCACTATAGCGTCGATCGGTTGGAGGGAAAAGCGCTGCACGCATTTGAGATGAGGGCGTGACATGCCGGTGACAGGTAAGTGCCGCGCAGGGGCGACCGCTGCTCGGTCCGTCCGGTGGATATGAGTGACCAAGTAGCGTACTTATGGCGGAGTTCTTCCACAGTAGGAACAGCGCCAATATTGCTCTGTGTTTTCCATGCGAGGTGGAAAGGTGCAGGCGGGGACACGACGAGGTCAAGACCAGATGGCGAGCAAAAAGAAGCCCTCCGGTGGTAGAGACGAGGAGGGGGGATAGTAACACAGCTCTGCCTTGCGTTCTCCCGTCGCATTAACGCGAAGCCCGGCAAGCATTATGCCGAACAAAAGCGCACGCAGCGGGAAGTTAACAGGCGCGCGAACCGCCTAGACCTTTTCCTGCGGCCGTCGGCCGGGCAGCGAGCCACTTCCTGGGGAAAAGAACAGGAAAAGGAAAGCCAGTCAGGGTTCGGCGGACGTCCGGCCGGCGCGGCGCAGCACGCTGGGAATCAACCCTTGTGTCTTTTGCTTAGCGGATTGGCCGATATGATAGGGCCTCGAGCATTTGCAGGTTATTTTAACCGTCGAAGGTTTCTAGAAGTCGCCGTTCCGCGAATTGATTGGAGGGGAGCGGTCGCCGACCTACATGTTGCCCCCAGTCCGTCTCTCGGAGCCTAGGGCGGAGTAGCGGTCTCCGAGGGGAGTGGTTTGGAGAGAAATGGTAACGAAGGCCGAGAAGAATAGTTGCGTCGGGCGAGACGTGCGCGCGCAAGAGAGAGAGGAGTAACCGAGGAGGTAGGCGTGATGCGCGAGGGCAACGGAGGGGTGCGAGAGATGGGCTTGTCAAAGCGCGTTTTGCAGGTTTGCTACGTCGGTACATAGAGTGGTGTCATGATTGGGGTATTGGCGGGTGCCATTTGCTCAGGCAGGACCTGCGCGCGCTCAGTGCGGTTGCTGGTGGAAACTCAGTGAGAATCCGGCGATTTGAAACCCAGGTTTTGGGCCTGCTCGTGGCGGTGACATACGGACGCGTAGCAATAACTACGACGCGGCTTCTATGAACAGCAGTGCCCCTGGCATTGAGTGTCCGGATCGCTTCGCAGGGATGGCATCATCGGGGTACGATAGAAACGAGCCGGAGAAGAGAGTAACGAGCTAAGGCGAGGTGGTGTGATGACACTAAGACGGCCGCTGTTGCCGGCGCTTGCTGCATCTCCGGAGTCTGCGCTGTTCCGCTGCTCTCGGGATCTGGGGTGCATGAACTATTTGCTTAGGTGCTTTCCTGCAATGCACGCTTAAACCTGTGTCGAGCTGTGTTGTACGAGCTGCTCACCGGTCCGCTCCCGGACTCCGAGATGATGCGTTAAAGCCGACGGCATCTCGTGGTACCTGCAATCTCCCAGCCATGGGCGGGTCGGCACGTGGGCGGAATGGGCTGGTCACGCCTGCGACTGCGTCGGCCTTTGCGCTCTGCTCTGTCGCGCTGTACTTTGCTTTCACCGAGTCTGCAGAGCCAAGGCGCCGTCTCGCCGGTGGGCGCACGCGTGGTCCGGTGATAGGTGCATTTCGTTTATGCGGCTGCCGGATCTCGCTGGACATAAGACGGCCCGGCAATGCTTCTTTGTGAGCGAAGCTGACAGCAGCAAGTACTCGGCGCCTGCAGTCTCGTGATGGGGGGGCCGTGTGGTCGCCATATTTCCCGTCGCGTGTGCCCGGGGGCGGGAGGGAAAGCTTTTGTTCGGTGCCCGTCCAAGACATCGCCAACTCCGAAATGATGGACGAGCCCAAGCTCCACTGGAACGGATGACTTGCACTGTACGCGAGCCCAGATCTCTGCACGTCTCTTCCGAATCTGACATGACGCTCGATCCTGCTGTGAACATAGTACATCCTATGTAGTGATGCTCCTGCGTCTGAGACAGGAGTGCTCGCCGAAGCCTGTGGAGACCCGGCTCTCAGGTGATGGGAGCTGATCGCTGTGCACAATCGCCAAAAGAGCACGACGAAACAAGCCGACTCCATCGCCGCGCGACAAGTACGGGTGCTTGGCAGATAACGCATCAAGGGGAGGGACCTCACGCATGCAGAGCTCATCCCGCGATCCGCACCAGTCGAGGGGCCGCAGTCATGACGAGCGGAGCACGCGGTGCTTCAGCGAACGCAGGAGATGGCAGCGCAGAGGCAGTATCTCTCGGCCGCAAGCCGCGGGACCGCCCATAGCGCTCTGCATTGCGTGAACATCTGGCCCGCTGACCGGTGAGCGCGAGACCCGGTCCAAGACACTGTCTCGCATGCCCAAGCTCTTGATTGTCGATGTCTTCATGGTGGAAAAGGATCCGCTCGGCAAGGATTCAGGACAGGGCGTGGCGAAGGCGGTCGACAATGGCGGAAAACGTCGGACGAAGGGATCAGCAGAAACATGAGCGGCCATAGCCGAGGAAGATCTGCCTGATTTTGCCTCCTACGACGGTCTCGCAGGAGACAAGCAGCGCGACAGCTTTCCTTCGTTCTCAAACCAGACCAAGGACCTGCTTGGACGGGAACAGCGGGTTTGGGACGGAGACATTACTCTTTTTCTCCCGCAGACTTCGGCCTCGGGCGGCGCACGACGGGCGTTCTGCAGGCATGCTCTGTAACGCTGGGACGGCCCCATCCAGTCAGGCGTGAGGTGGCTCGCTATCAGGCTAATGTTCTCCCGCGCGCGTGGAGGGAGCTGTGAGGGCGCTTGCCTGCGCGGAAGCGACCACAAACCGTCACGGATGCATTTTGAGATCGGCGAAGAGGCCGGGAAGACATGCAAATAACCTTTGGTCCGTCCGCAATGAATGAGGAAAATCTTAAGGTAGACACTATTGGTGGGTGTGGCGGGGCTGCCCACGCAAAGCGCTGGCCGCTTGTGCAAGTGCCTCGGCGTGAAAGAGCTCTCTGCAGAGCTCCTATCGACGGAAGCCAGCGAGGAACCGAGGCCGCGCAGAAGGGGCGCAGACAGGAGAGGAGCGATATAAGAGCTTGGAGTTCTTTTTGAGTTGCGCCGCGCGGCCCCTTCACCCAGCTTTCCCGATCGGTTGCCGTGGTGATGTCATCGCTGATAGTCGCCCACGTGCCTGCGCGCGCCCGCGTTACGCCCCTCGCACACGCCGTGCTTGCTTCGTTCAGTTACCTGATCCAGAGCCTATTCAACAACTCCACTGTTTCCACGGCCTCCTGGATGCCCGCAGACTGACCGCTGCCGCCTCCAGCATACATCTGGCCAACCCCCACACGCCGACGCAGCATATGATGTTCGATCCGTCTGAATCTCCTCCGCCGTCCGCGCAACCCTTGCCACCCCGCTTGTCAGCTTCTCCAGCAAAGCTGCCGTCTCAGAGCCAGGGTTTCCCGCGCCCCGACCGCCCTGCAGAACCTACGCGTCAGCACTTCGACCCCTGGAACTCTTCGTCCACTGGCCACCAACGCGCCGAAAATCGTCTGTCAGGCAGCACTTCGTGGCGTCAGTCCCGCAATGCTAAGCTTGCGGCGCAGTTTGGCGGCGGCCCGGGCGGTGGCGCCAGGGTTGCAGATACCGTGGGGGCTGGAAGCGAGAACTTTGGAAAGAACGGCCGGAGAGCGAGCGGCGGCTGGGAAAGAGGTGCATCCGGCCCAAGAGACAAACGGCAGCTGGCCATCTGGGAGTCCATGGGACGGACGGCGAAGAAGAGGAACATTGATGGCAGCGTCGCGGGCCAAGTCATATGTGGCAAGGGCCTTGACGAGACAAGCTTCGCCGGGGATGGCCGAACGGCAAAGGCCGCGGTTCCAACAGGGGAGTCTGCAGGGGGGTGCCACCGTGGTCCTGAGAACACGACCAATGTAGTGGCTTCTGGGCATGTACTTGCAGCTCCAAGGAAGCAGGTCTTCCGTGGGCTTTGCTTCTACATCAACGGTTCGACAGCACCGACAATTTCGGACCACAAACTGAAGATTCTGCTTGCCAGCCACGGAGCCAGCACTTCGATTGTCCTCGGGCGCCAGTCCGTGACACACGTTATCATTGGTCGCAGTGGGCAAGGTGGAGCCGGTGGTGGTCTTGCGAGCGGAAAGCTGCAGCAGGAAATTACGCGCGTCGGCGTGAAAGGAGTAAAGTATGTGGATGTGGAGTGGGTGGTGGAGAGTGTGCGGTCAGGCAAGCGGTTACCAGAGGCAAGGTTTTCCAATTTGAAAGTTGCGCCTGCGGGGCAGGGCAGCGTCTACAGCATATTCAGGTCTAGAGATGGCACGAATGCGGGGAAAGCGTAACGGGTGAGCCTGGAGTTGCGTACGTTAGGTCTGGCGTTTTCGTGGCGGTGTGGATAGGTGTATATCACGGATAGGAAATACCCCAGCCTCGACGAACGATCACATAGTACGAAAGAAACATTCAGGTATTTGCAACTTTCTGTTCGGATTTCTGCGGGTGAATGGCAAGCAGCCTGCATTGCAAGTGGTGGGGTGAGGGTAGGCCCGCCGCTGTGCCCTATAAAAGCCAGGTCGCCAGCACGTCCAGACAACAGTGGGAAATGTGAACTTGGCTGAGTGGTTCACCCAGTCCAGTTCACAAACGCCCGAATAGGTAGTGGCACCGCCTACGCGCGAGCGCACATATATATGCCCGCCACAAAAGAAGCCCACCGGCTCATGGTTACGCCTCGCCCTCGGGCAGGTGCCATATAGCCGCCACAGCCGGTGAGTGTTACAATGTGGCTAGATCGAATGGAGTCATTCAGAGCAGGTCAGCGTCGAGTAATCGCTGGAATGTTTAATCTGGCTCTGACATGCATTTGTCTTTTCTCTTCTTTCCCCCCTCTTTTGAAGTATGGGTGGTTACGTGCGGCCAATCACGCCAAGGGCTCAGGGACTTACACGCGTAGATCTCCGTCGCGATGGCTCTCTCACTTGACATAGTTCCTGCTACATTTACATCCGGCGCATGTCGAGACTCCGACTGCTAGGACATTTTCGAACAGAAACGCACACGACGCCCTCTCGCTCTTGTAAACTCGGGCCCTTATACTATGACCTCTACATCCGCATTTGCAGCGGTCATTCGCCGAGGGCATTTCTGCGAAAGTAGATGCCCTCTGACTATGCTCTCTTAATATGAAAGATGGATTTTGAGAGGGCCCATGAACGGCATGCTTCGTGTCAATGCGGGTGTGATGCGATGTTAATTAGACGGGCACCTTACCTTTAATACATGTGCGGAATTCGCGCCAGCACCTTCGCGGCTTAGCTCAAAAAGCATCTCACCCTCTAAACATCAATTCTAAATGACTGAAAACGCCCAATTCCTGCTCGCAAATTGCGAATACGATACTCTCGCCTCCGCACGCAAGTGTGATGTCGTCCTAGTCCTCCAAATCCCCATACGTCCAGCGACTCGATGATATTGCTGTTGAGCAATTCTCTCTTCACAATGCCCTTCACTCTGAAGAGGAAGACGCCCACTTAACCTAAAGCATCCGAAGCAACAATGATCGGCCCAGACCTCGCCATGACGTGTGATATTGAGCGCCATGTAGTTAGTCTACCAGAAACACCTTCCTTCGACGTCGATCTCTGTACGGCTGTCATTTCCGAGGGTACTTTCCGGTCCAGGCACAAAGGAATTGATTGTTTAGATATCGATTGGGTGATATTAATGCCAAAGCCAAGCTTTCGAATGTCGTTTTAGTACGTGCCAGGTTGCACCGAGCGAGCTTCTGGCATGATTATCGGGTTTGCGCACTGGCGGATAAACAAGGAAACGGCAGCAATGCAGCAATAGAGAGAAGAGGTCAAGGGAAAGAGAGGATAATGCTGGGTGCGAAAACCGGGCAGAGAGATTGCGCCATAGAAAAGGCCCATCCATGGAAGACGATCCACCTCGATGTATAGTGATTAATATTTGAGAGAACCAAAGCCAAAGTGGTGGGATAAATGGAGCTTCCGAGAATCGCTAGCGTGGTGATGTACTATTGTGCGTTCGTGGCGTCGAAGAGATGAAGTCTGATGGACTCGCCTGGGCGGCAGCCTAAGCACGCGTTCCACCGAACTTGGCGGCGAGGCGCGCGACGTGCGCGACCTCACACCAGAGAAACAAGACGCCTTGCCCAGCCGCCAACACGACTCACCATGTGAACGGCAGTTCGATTGCACAACCGCCTCAGATGGGCCCCGAGAAACCCTCACAGCGCGCGCCGAGCCCCAATGGCGCACCTTCTGGCACCGCAGCCCCGGTCGCTGCCAGCGCCGCCGCGGACACCGCCGTAGCCTCGGCGCCCACCTTGATCATGACGACGCCTAGCACGACGAGTGCGCCAGTCCAGCAACCGCAGCAGCAGGCGCAGGAGCAACAGCAGCGCCCCGCCGCCATGGAACCGAATGTGCTGAATGTCGTGCTGGGAGATCTACTCGTCAAGCCATGGTACCCATCTTTCTACCCGGAAGAGCTTGTCGGCCGCCGCGTTGAGCGGCTATACGTGTGCCAGTGGTGCTTCAAGTACTCGAAAGAGCTTATACCTTTCCTTGGCCATACAGTAAGCTGTATCGAACATGCCTCAGTAAGGCGCGACTCGTACTGACACACGTATCAGAAGGTCTGCAGTCTCACGGACGCACCGCCTCCAGGCACGAGAATCTATGCCAAAGATAGCTATTCGATCCACGAAGTCGATGGTGAGGAGCACAAGGTACCTCCCGCTTTGCTCAGGGCCTCACCACAAGCAAGCACGTGGCAAATTCTAACACGCTTTAGCTCTATTCACAGAACCTGTCCCTTTTCGGAAAATTGTTCCTTGATACCAAGTCAGTCTTCTACGACGTGACGACTTTTCTCTACTACCTCCTCGTCAGCACCAATCCGGCGACAGGTGCGCGCCAGGTCATTGGCTTCTTCAGTAAGGAGAAGATGAGCTGGGATAATAATAATTTGGCCTGTATCCTGGTTTTTCCGCCATGGCAGAGACAGGGACTGGGCCAGATGCTCATGGGTGTAAGCTACGAATTGAGCAGGAGAGAAGGCCGCATAGGTGGCCCGGAAAAGCGTGAGTTTCCACCTCCAGACCTTCGCAGCTTTGTTATTTTGCACTCCAAAGATCAATTGATTCTAAGACAAGTGACAGCTCTGTCGGAGCTTGGCCGTCGTGGTTACACCGCGTACTGGTCTGCCACGATTGCACGGTACATTCTCTCCGTTCCAGTAAAACGCCACGTCACATTGCGCGACATCAGCGACGCGACATATATCTTGCTTGAGGACATTGTTGCCACACTAAAGGAGATGAAGGTCCTCGAACATCGGCTAAACACCAGCAAAAAGAACAGCACTGGCTCCGAGCAGGTCCCGGTCCTAAACAAGGCTAAGGTACGGAGATGGGCCCTGGAAAATGGAGTGGGTCTGATGCCACCCGTGGATGCTTCTGCTTTATCTGTGGAGTGGACTGCGAAAGAAAGGAGAGATGAGGGTGGTGGTGATTAATTAAGGGCATGAAGGATCCTCCATTCTCATCCCTCCTAAAATGGGGCGCGATAGCCTGACGGAGTGAGAGTAAGGTTTGGTCATGATACCCTGGGCATGGACGGCATGTCATGCACTGCATTATCAGGATAGGTGGCGCTTTGTGCATAAGCACGATTAATCGAATACTATAATCCAACGCTTCACAAGAGGAACCGTGGATGCATAGAGTCACACGGCGGGATCTACCGTCACATGGTCACTGCTTTCCATACCTCGAAAAGCAGGGACGCTAGTAATGATGCTTCAAAAAAAAACCACCCCTCGGTAACAAGCTGGGCATCATTTCCAGGGGTCTCAACTTTTGAACCGCTTCCAAGAGATTTGTACTTCAGCCACTTTGAGATACTTTCTCCTCTCTACCCCTTGAGACCCCGTAATCTCAAGCATAACCTTTCAAATTCATCAGAAGAGCAAGGTAGATTCAATCATGCTCAATCTTATTGCCGCCCCGGTTATGCTATGTATTCCTCTTCCCTGGTCCATCTTTGACCGCACGTCCAAAACATTCGTCAAATCGCTCTTGGAGGCTGTCTTTCCCGACTCTGAAGCCCACCTCAGTCATATCCTCTGACTAGCCATGTTGAGTCTATTGCAGGCCAGTCAAATCATCTTCTCCCAGCGCCTCGTTAGCAACAGGATAAGCTCACCCGCGTACTCTTCGTTTGCGAGGACCTGTCCCCCGACGACGCGCTCTTCTTCGTCAAGAGTAATGTGCGCGAGTGTCACCAATAACGAATTGTACATCGCGCTGCATCAAATGGACACACCTCTCTTGACGATGCCGGATAGTTATTGTCCTTCGATTGCCGAGGACGAGGAGTTCGCGAGCAAGAGTGTGCAATAGCTGTCGTTTTCGGCGTGTTGTACGTCAGGATCAGTGCAGGCAAGCGACGCATGGTCCTTTGACTCGTTTTAGTAACCGGAAAGCGTGAGCTACCTTTCAACCGCAATAAATGTTCAGAAAGGACGATGAGGAAAAGAAATTATGATTGCAATGCCAGAGACAGGGGGACAGGTCAAGGGGACAGGTCAAGGGGCATGATGACAAAGCTGTCGAAATGTGAATATAGATACAGAGAATCCGTCCTCTGCTCGAAGATCACAGGCGAGAGAGGGCGCACAAAGTCTTGGCTACGACATTCCTTTTCTAGGTGGGGCCGATGAAATGGAGGCGAACTCAAGCAACGACGTGCCTCAAGCTAACAAAAGACGCTGCACTTTGGCCCGCACCGAGGGAAGGGGCTCATCATCGCAAGTGAGCAAAGAGGGAAGACCTTATCGAGGATCAACTGGCTTGTGTTTCCAAGCGCCCAAAACAATTAGAAGCAAATGCTCGAGGTGGACAGATTGATGGTACTGGTTTGCTGTTTCCTCTACAGTATAGTCGCGTTCATACACCTCCGGCCAGGCTATCGACAACAACTTTAGTTCATTAATATTGCTTTCTTTTTTCGCTGTCTTACTGCGTCGGTTGCACTCCTGTCCAGCGTCGTCCTCTGAACGGCTAGGCTCTTCTTTGCATCACCACCCTCAATCACCCAAGTTTCAGCTATCTCCTTGATCTCAGGCTTCTTCTTTTCTTCGGTCTTAGCCTCCTTTATCCTCCTCAGATACCCCATGTAAATGCCAACTTCAGCAATGGCTACCACACCGCTTCCCGTCATGCTTAGAGCCAAACGCGCCGGAGTACTCCAGTATCTAGCAGCAATCCATATGGCAACGCTACACGCAATGATGGAAACCAGTACGTTGATGATGAGTGCGAGCTGCCTGTTAATATCTGCGTACGTGACATCGTCGTCTTCGTCCCTACAGACGAAACTGTCCCCGCCAATGGCGCACAAATTGACGTTCGTGTGGGCAAAACGTTGGGCGTATGTCTCTGCGGGCACGGGTGGACTGATCATACGTTCGTAGGCACGAGCTTCTTCTTCGCGTCGGAGACGAGCCATGAGCTCCTTGTATTCGTTACTCTGCAGGGAGCGTTAGTCGGGGAAAAGGCCTCCGGAAGCCGAAGACATACAGGTTCGGGCTTTGGCGGCAGCGGAGGTGTGTATAGTCGGGAGCCCCGCAGGAGATGGTCGAGAGCAAAGGGCACCGCGGCTGATTCATCGCCGCTAGCAATGCGCTGGTCCGCACGAGCCCTCAGAAAGTCGGAAATGGCAATTATCTGGACATGCGAGATGGGCCTCCCCGGCGCCGGGTCGTCGAGCTGCGGGTGCCCGTCAGGCTGCAGCGTGCGCAGCTGTGCGACATCGGCGAGGGATTCATAGCGGCGGATGGCGGCCACAACTGGCGGGGTCATGGTGAGGAGGACCATGGCGGCGGGGTTGTTGCAGTTGTGGAGCGGTGATTGCGTGCGGCTCTGCGCGGGTATGCTGGAGCTCTGAACTCGGCGCAAGATCCCTGCTGGATTTTCCCGACTGGCGCCGTCGTTGGCTCACTCGCGTGTAATCGTTTTGCTCTCAGTCCGCAACACTTCGTGTCTGCGACCGCGGCCACCTCCTCCCGGTCCAGCATCCGCCGATATCTCTCAATTCGCCTCTCCTGCTCTGCGCCAGCACGAACAATGGCCGCCCGCGCATCACGAGGCCCGTCGCTGGCCTCGAGCGCCTTCGCCGCTCACCGTCCACGGATATCTCTTTGCTCCAGATGCTTACGCTCGCCTCCCGGCGTGTCTTCTGTCCCCAGAGCCTCTCTATACTTCCATCCCTCGAGGCGGCGAGAAGGCTCAAATTGGGCTGCCGCTGCGGCTGCCGCTCAACAGATTTTCGACAACTCTGCGCCAGACCCATCAGCGCCTATCTCCGTCGATCCATTGCGCAGTGTCGCGAAAGAAATGAAATTTCTCACCAAGAATATACGCCAATTGCTCGGTTCAGGCCACCCGACACTCGACACTGTTGCTAAATACTACACCCAATCCGAGGGCAAATATGTCCGCCCCATGCTTGTCCTACTCATGTCGCGCGCAACCGCATTGATCCCCAACTCCACCCGCCCTTCCGTACGGAACGTAGACAGATCGATATCGCCCTCTAATATCCTCGTCGACGAGAACCCGGATGCTCCCGAGCACACACCCATCACCTCTTCCAACTCCATTGACGGCACCTATCGCCCCGACGACTCGGACATTCTTCCGTCACAGCGCAGGTTAGCCGAGATCACGGAGCTCATCCACACGGCGTCACTGTTACACGACGACGTCATCGACCGTTCGGAGGCACGGCGGGGCGCGGCGTCGGCCAACATTGAGTTCGGCAATAAGATGACGGTGCTGGCGGGCGACTTCCTGCTAGGGCGGGCGTCGGTGGCGCTCGCCCGTCTGCGCGACCCAGAGGTGACAGAGCTACTAGCTACCGTGATCGCCAATCTGATCGAGGGCGAGTTCATGCAGCTAAAGAACACGGCTCGGGACGAGGCTAACCCGACTTTCACCGAGGCCACCGTCACCTACTACCTGCAGAAGACGTATCTGAAGAGTGCCAGCTTGATCAGCAAGAGCTGTCGCGCCGCGGCGATTCTCGGTGGTAGCGCGCCAGAGGTGGTCGAGGCAGCATATCAGTACGGGAAGAATCTGGGCATGGCTTTCCAGCTAGTGGATGACATGCTAGATTACACTATCAGTGCGGACGAGTTAGGCAAACCGGCTGGCGCGGACTTGGAGCTTGGGTTGGCAACGGCGCCGTTGCTATTCGCGTGGAAGGGAAATGCGGAATTAGGCGCCCTAGTAGGAAGGAAGTTCTCGAAGTCAGGGGACGTGCAGAAGGTATGTCGAAGAGGTCCCAGCGTCATCGAATAGAATGAAGGCTGATCGATCTTTATCATAGGCGAGAGAAATTGTCGCACGTAGCAGCGGACTTGACCAGACTCGTGCTCTGGCGCAGCAGTACGTCGACAACGCTATTCAGGCAATCAATGGTTTCCCAAATAGCGAGGCAAAGGACGGCCTCGTTGAGATGTGCACGAAGGTCATGAAACGGAGAAAGTAGGAAGTTTTTCGCGTTCGAATGGACGCTTTTCTTTTCTCTCTCTCTCTCTCTCTCTCTCTCTCTCTCCCCTGTACAACTATCACGCATCATAGAGCGGGGAGCGTGCGTCGATGAGGTATTTTAGCCCTGCTGGTCCGGATGTCTTAGCCTATCCAAACCAATTCCTCTCTTCTTTCTGGTAAGTTATGGCTGGGAGGTTTTGGCTTGTCAAACAATAAAAAGAGATGGGGCGCCGGTTTTCGCGATGCTTGCCTTCCAATTTTATTACTCAGCTTTCCATGCGCCTTGCAATCAGTGTTTATCTATACGTGTCTCTTCTCACACGTGTCGTCAACAGTGAGGTGTATGACTTTCCGTATAGAGCAGGGGGGCAATTGAACCGCATGTATAACAACAATATAGAACAGCACTCCACCTGGGAAGCTGCATTTTGCTGTGGTAGGGCGGTGGTGTGCCGGGCTCCTCGAAAACAACTGCACGAATTCGCAGAACCAACGTGTCGCACTTGCCATGCGCCAACAAACAAAAGGTGGACAACACGTGGATGCGAACTGGTACGGTCTTTTGAAAGCTTCCTCTTTACCAAGTGCAGTTCGAAAATACTCGGCAGCGCTCAGGCAGCCGACGGTTTCGACGGTGCACGCATGTATTTGGACAAGGCCCGTCGACGTTGCCGTTTATCAGCCCGCACATAAATACCTTCACCTCACCTCCTCAGCGAAAACGAACGTACCATAATCCTGCAGCACGCAAAATTTAGTAGCAGCATCAGTTTATCTCACACCATTGCGCCAGCGATACCCAGCTACTAGCACGAAGAAACCTGAGAAGTCGCACGGACAGCTTCCATAACCCGTACGCCGCTCCCTTGCGACTATGTGCTGTACGAGCTTGACAGTTGTCCATCATTCCTGCCGACATCTTAGCCGACATACCTTGACCGAGCAGTGTTACAACGCGCACCGCGTCGGCACCCCCGTTTGTGCGTCCCATCCACCTGCGCACGCCTTCTACGAACGTCACCTGCACGGCGACCTCTGTGAGGAATGCCACGACAACGTCGACATGAAGACACCCGACCACAATTGCAATAAATTGCGCCAAACGAGGGAGCTCCCGGTTCCTAGTTGGACCTCGAGGCCATCCTGCTTGCCAGACCTCCCGGCGCCGCAGAACTCGCCTTATCACGGGTGCCATTCGCACGACTACTTTGCTTACTGTGAATCCGTGATTCCTTCCAGTTTTCATGGTGTGCTCATAGGTACGCCGCTGATAGATGCGGAGCCTTATCGCATTCTTCCACTGATCACTAGGGAGGAAGATTGGCCCGAAGGTAGTGATGAGCACGGCTTGGAAAATCGATGGCGCAGGTTACGCTACTCCCGTTCGCCGCCCAGGCCGTCTATCGCGCCTCCCCTTTGGTCGCATCATCGGACTTTAGGGATGGCTTCCGAGGCTCTTCGGGAACAGCTCTGTTCTCTTCGTGGTGGACATGGGTCATCCAGCCGTGACTCGTCCAGTTCCCGTGAATTACCGCATAAGTAAGTGGTCTCATCGCGCGTACCCACACTCCCACAGCACATCATGATGGAGCTTCTGGCACCCACAAACTTTTTCCGTCACCCGTCGTCCCCCACTCACGATTTTCTTGAAATGCGGCAGCTGATACGCGGGGTATAAGCTACTATGAAGACGGCCCAGACGACCTCCTCGATGGTTTTGAGGAGGGAGACGAAGATCGGTTGTTGCGGGAGGCATTGCGCCGTAGCGCAGAAGAGCTGGCCGAACGCGAGCGGGAGGAGGAACGCAGCCTCAGCGAGCAAAGCAAACGAGCGCTCGCAGAGCGAATGGCTAGCAATGAAGCAGAGCGAGCGTCAATCCAGGGAGCGGTGGGAAGAACAGGAGCGTCGAATCCTTGAGGAGAGCTCACGCGATCTCGAAAGACGGTGGGTGAGCGAAGAGCGAGCAGCGGCGGCACGGAGTATACGGGACCATGCTGACGCAGAGCACGCGGCGCTGGTGCGAGCGATAAGAGAGTCCGCGATCGAAGCAGAAAAGCTGCGCAATAGGCGAAAGAAAGAAGAGGAGACGGAGGAGAAAGAGGCATTGAGAAGGAGTGTCAGGACGTGGCAAGAGGAAGTAGCGAAGAGAATGGCCGGAAAGATAGCAGGTGATGGTTCGACGACTTTCCCTCAGAATTCTCAGGTTTTGGTCGGTAGGGACACTGTCGGTCCGGTAGAGACGTGGAAAGACAGTAGCAACCATAGAGCTGATTCTGGTATCTCGATCCCTTTGCGGTATTCTACCCCGAGTCTCGCGCTGCGCCCTCCCCAGTCGGAGAATCCTGCTCAAGTCCGGCCCCAGTCATCTGCGCGGGTAGCGGACGATGGCCGATCAGAGAGAAGAAATTCAGAAACTTGGTCCTTCCAGAGTATCGGCCTTCGGCCAAAGCACCACGACACCAGCGGTGTCGCGAGCCCGGAGGAGGAAGTGAGGCAAGCCATGGAAGCAGTCCAAGCTTCCAAAGAGATGGCAGATGGCATTAGGAGGAAGAGGCTTGCTAGATTGGGAAAGCAAGAGTCGGAAACGGTGGAGAAGGGCATGGATGAGCGTTGCATATAGCGACCTCAGTACAATGACTGCGGATGGTCAAGTTCAGGTGACAATACACATGGAAGATGGCGGTCTTTGACCGCGCCTCCCCCTCCCTCCCCCCCCCTTTTTTTTGTTGTGTATGGCTGGAGTGTTGGGAGGGGAGTTAACAGGGGGATACCTATGGTAGGAGAGTTTACGGCTTGGGCTCTGTTATTAGACTATTCAGAAGATGCCCTGTCCTAGCTTCGCGGGACAAATATTCCTCGCCGATACTGGCCCCTGCAAGAAAGACCTTCGACGGCCAGACCATTTCCGGAATACGATTTTCCTATCGTTAATGTCATATACTTCAGACAAGCACCTTTGGTGCATTTGCGGCGTCGCTTGGGAGTAGACGCTTTGAGATGAGTGGCATGTGGCAGCAGATGATTCTTGGGCATGAGCGGCAACACGCACCGGGCTTGTCCATAACTGGAAACGAAGGATGGTGACAGAGGTACAGAGAAATGAAGAAGCGATGCTGAGACGAGGTCGCAGGCACGGCCAGGAAGAGCCGACGGCCCAGTGGCCCGGCCGGCGCCCAAGGTACGACTCGGGGACTTGGGGACTCGGCGCACAGACGAAGCTAAGAAACCCTCCCGAGCCTCAGCCCTGCTCCGCCGAGGCACCGACACCGACACCGACACCTGACACTGACACAGGCACGTCGACCCGCACGCCGCCTTGGCCCAGTATGTCGCCGGTAGTGCCTGGGTCGGGGTGCCCGACGATAGGTCAATGCTTCCATGGCATCCAGCGGAACCCTGGGACTGGCCGTGCTGCTGCTTCTTTGACCACCACCACCACCAAGCCCACCGCCTGTGGACCGAGAGATCTGGCAGCCCGGCCCCCACTGCTTATCATCTCCCTCCCGAGATTGCGGCTGAGTCCTGCAACCCTCTGCTATTGGATCAGCCGCCATGTCCTCGTATAAATATCTTATAGACGCGTTGATCACCACGCGGCCCCCAACTGTGGAGTATCCAGCCCAGGTCCTGCTTTTCGCCTGGCGTTGGCTCCTGCGGAACGACACCGAGTCGGCGATGACGAGGCCCATGCACTGTCCTTCTCCTGTCCTATTCTCTGCACCTGCTGCCTTTTGTCACATTCTTCGTCACTCTCCTTTCTCTCTTGATCCTCCTCTTGTGTCTCTTCTGTATGCCTCTTCCTCCGCCCTTAGCAATCTCTTAGGAAGACCACACTATCTTACCCAACGAAAAAGACACCATTGGCACCGCTTTTGCGCTGCTCTTATCGCCTGCCGTTCAGCCCAGCCCATGACAACTGATTGAGTCCTCGCCGCGTTCCTGGAGCAACATCCACAATGACCGCTCAGGATTGCAAGAATAGTAAGTCCCCATCTTATGTCTGGCCACCCGATAGACGCCGTTGTCGCACTTGGGCCACATGCATTGAGGGGAGGGGAGAAAAAGAGAGTACTTACGCCTTTGACAGGCAATGAATCAGGCAGCACGCTTCTGCGCCTCTGCGCCAACAACGGCGACGAACAGAACTCCTTCTCCCGCGATAGCTCCCCCGACCATCGCCTCTCTAATATCAACACCGTAAGTGAATTTCTTGTTTGTTCCAGTGGAACAATGGACGCTGAAATTAATTCCGACCTCAAGTTCCCCGGTAACCCCAACGTCATCATGCCCCGCGCGCCCCAGCTCTCTGTTTCAACCTCCGCAACCGCCGCCTCCAGCGCATCCGCGACAGCTGGTGCGCAGAACGGTAATTCGCCAGGCCTCTGCGGACCGGGCAATGACGGGTACACGGGGGCACAGATGGCTGGTTTGGGTGTCGGTGTAGGCGTACCGTTCGCGCTGGCCTTCTTCGTGACCCTGGTCCTACTTGCACGTGAGAAGAAGCGCAATAAGGCGCTCATGACTGGTGGGGCCCCTGGGGTATATGGCCCTCTGAAGCAACAGGAGGGAGATGTCGGGCAGCTGTACGTTCAGCCCTCATCGCAGCCGCACCCCGGATCTGCAGCAGACGGGCCGAGCCCTCGATTGCCAGCGCAGAAATGACGCCTTAATTGGTTTCCATGGGCGATGATTGGCTTTTGTGGACTTGTAGATTTGCGGTTTTACGTCTTTTGATACCCCTTCATTAGCGAGATAGAGAATAATAGTAATGATCAGTAGCTGAAGAAGTTATTCGAGAATTATTAAAACTTAGTTCTCATATAAAAGGTATCCAGAGAAAGGCCCAAATCAACATTAAGACGTCAGCGCGGCTCATTAACGCCACAGCCCAATGTCAACAATCTGTTGTATCCAATCTAGACCACCGCCTTCGCAGTCGCGGGGATAGACCGACCCGCGGGATTGCCTTTTCGTAAAGCGTCAACTGGTTCGTTGCCCATGCCGAATGGAGCAGCGTCATCAGCAAGCAGGAGCTTACATATGTATCAATGCATCCTCGAAAGAGAATGACGAATTCGACACCGAAAACTTACTCATCATTACCACCACTGTCAACACCAGCTTGCTGCTCGTTGTAACTCAGTGCATCAATAGGACTGCTAGCAAGCAAGTCCGTCGGAGTTGTCGTCGTGGTCGGCGGCAGTGTCGGCGCGTATTGCAGGAAGATCACGCAATGGCATGCAGTGGTCGAATACGTCTTCGAGCGCCAGGCGGATTTGGAAGCGCCTGCTGGGCTTGCCGGAGTGACCAGGGCAAGACCCAGTAGTTTCGAAAGCGATAAAAGCCAAGGCAGAGGGATGAGAGTAGGTGCGAAACGTGCAGCAGAAAACAAAAAATACGACTAGGGTGTTGTAACAACTTCCGATTAGCCATCGCAAATCTTTTACAGAAGGACCCATACCTAACCGTTACAATTGCTCGATTACAGTACTTTCTGCCCTCTTCACGAGCCGTTCTTCACCCACGGAAGGCTGAAAGTGCCGACCCAATCCTCGACCTCCTTCCGCAGCTGGATTATATCTGTTACATTTTCACCTTCGCCGACATACTCCCTGAATGCATTGAGGCTAGTAGGATTCTTCCTGCCTTTGGCTTCGGCAGCTTCCTTCGCAGCCTTGTCCAACTTCTGCGTAATCGTCACAGCTCGATGCACGATATCAGCAACGCGCACGAAATCCTCTGGTCCAAAACCACGTGTCGTCATAGCGGGAGTACCCATGCGGAGACCACCAGGCTTCAACGCAGATTTGTCGCCAGGAACGGTGTTCTTGTTGCTGGCGACGCCAACCAGTTCGAGAACACGCTCGACACGGGCACCGTCAACTCCACGATCCTTCAGGTCAACCAGGACAAGATGATTGTCAGTGCCTCCGGACACGATGTTGTAGCCAAGGCCACCCTTATCTTTGGAGTTGCCTAACCTGTCAGCCAAGGCTTTAGCGTTGGCAAGGACAGTTCGCTGATACTCCTTGAACTCAGAAGACTGTGCTTGTTGCAGAGCGACAGCGAGCGCGGTAATGGTGTGATTATGGGGACCTCCTTGGTGGCCGGGGAAAACCGAGGCGTTGATACGCTCTTCCAAATCCCATTTCTCCTCATTGCCCTTCTTGTCCACGCGGCGGATGCCTTTACGGTAAAAGATCATGGCCCCGCGCGGTCCACGGAGCGACTTGTGTGTAGTGGTCGTGACGACATCGGCTTCGGCAAAAGGAGAAGGGATGACGCCAGCGGCAACAAGGCCGGAGATGTGTGCCATATCGGCGAGCAGATAAGCGCCGACTTTGTCCGCAATTGCTTTGAAGCGCTCATAGTCGAGCAACCTGCTGTACGCAGAAGTTCCGGCGACGATGATCCTGGGCCGGTAAAGTAGAGCAAGTTCCTCCAGCTTCTCATAATCGATCAAACCCGTCCTCTCGTCCAGCCTGTATGGCAATGTCTCGAAGTACTTCGAGATGGCGGAGATCTTCTTCGTAGGGGTTTGGTAACCGTGGGAAAGGTGACCGCCGTGAGGTAAATCAAGACCCATGATGCGGTCATGCGCATTGATAAGGGCAGAGTATGCGTACAGGTTCGCAGGGGATCCAGAGAGAGCTGAAAAGCATGAGTCAAAGATCAGGTACTCCAGAGGCAGATGACGTACGCTGAACATTGACACCCCATTCGCTCTCCTTCAAGCCAAAGGTTTGCAGAGCCCGCTGCTGGCATAATCTTTCCGCCTCATCAATGAATTCGTTTCCTCCGTAGTAGCGCGCACCGGGATACCCTTCGGAATATTTGTCTGTGACCCGGCTCAGTATCGTTTCCGACCGAAGTTGTGAGTGGGCGTACTTTGCATAACACTTCCTAGGGCATCAAGAACGGCCTGAGAAGTAAAATTCTCAGAAGGGATCAGGTTGATGAAGTGCTTCTGCCGCCTCTTCTCCTGCAAGTTTCACCGGCGCGTTAACAACGCGCCGAAAAGCGGAGGGAGCAGTGCGTGAGGTACCTTCTCGACGATATCATACACCACAGGGTCCGCTTGAGCGAGGCCCGAGGAGAGGAGCTTGAAACTTGTTAGCTCAGGCGGCGGAAAGGGCGACGGGTGGTGGCGCACCTTGTGCTGGTCATCGGAAGACACAGCGTATCCCCGCGCGGCTTGTAGCCGGAGACATCTTTTGGCAATTGGGCGGCGGGCAGCAGTCATCAGTAGAGCACGCGAAGCTCTGCAAGTGTAGCGGAAAGACGACATGGCTGTCGACCTGTGGTGTCACAGCAAGAGGATGCGGACACAGCTCAAGACGATCTCGGCGTGGTGGTGAGGTGATGGATCAATGCGCCGTCGACCGACGCTAGCCTGTGCACAGGAACCCGCGGTCTTTTTTTTCGCCGTGCCGTTTTTTTTCTCGGCTCGCCACGTCTTGATGATCCTCCTCCTTCTTCTCCTCATCACACAACTAAATCCAAGATGATGAGATGGCCTACACGGCAGCGCATCCTCACCTGTTGGGCGCAAGTCTGATAGCGTGGGTGCTGTTGACATGTTCCGGGCCCGCCTCACCACCTTAGAGGAACAATTTGAGACTTTCTGATTGGATTCTTGTGTGATGGTTTATTCTTCGACGTCGTTGGCAATCCTCCTCGGCACAGCATATAAAACCGCTGCCTCAGCTGTCAGACAGATGGATGATTCTTCAGGGAGGGTGCGGTCGGATGTGTAAGCAATGGAAGTGCGATGGGAGTGCGTCGCATTCGTGGGTGCAGGCGAAACTGCTTATTCAACTGAGGGGTGCCGGGCACATCGGTTCTGTAATTTTAGCTAGGTAGTCTAACCATATATCGTCCTTTGAGGAACGATGTTGACGTGGGATGTTTGGCTGATCTTGTAGCTGTCGACAGGCAATTGATTGCATCACTCAACTCCAGATGCAGATGCGTCATCAGATTCCTGGTGGTGCTTTGCGTTAACGCTGGGGTTCCGACCATTGTGATGACTCCACGAGCTGGTGGTGCTGGATGTGACTATGGACCTGCATGAGACGCATGTGTTGTTGAAACCCTCCGGCTCTTTCCAAGCTCGGCAGTTGCCCGACGCGCCCTGCGCCTTCTACTTCAGTCTGGCTCTACATCACCGAACCGCAGGCCGCGAGCCCTTCGCCTCATTCGATCTCCTCCACTTCCATTATCACCATCGTGTGGAGAGCTACAGGCCCCCGCTGCGAGCTCAATTTGCTCGTCCACAGCCCTGTTCATCACCGCGTCATCCAGCCAGCCCAGATCCTGCAACATGGCCCGCAAGGTCGCGCCAAAGCATAGGGCGACGAAGTCAGCATGCGACCGCAAACAAAGCCCCAAGCTTGGCGACGGCGACCTTCAGATTCGTTACAACTCTCGCACTGGCAGGCCCATTCGCAATGGAGCCGGCCGCAAGTCAACCGACCCGTCCTATCTCGACACCACCATGGTGATTGACGATGACGGTCTTGAGAGTGAGTCGGGCTCTGAAGATGAGGAGGGCGTGAAGAAAAAGTACACAAAGAGGAAGCGCACTCCGTCACCCCCGTTACCAACCGTCGATGTACTACCGCTCTTCCCGGACGATGTTCCTTCACGTGAGCCGACGCCGCCAGTAGTCGGTGATCAGGATAGTCAGTCTATCAATCTGACAATCAACATCCCGACCGGTTTTGCAGGCCCTCTTGTTCTGAAGATAGACCGTCACCTGCTCAATGGTGAACCACAAGAGCGAGCTTACAAGCGCAAGCGCCTTGCCAGCATAGAGACGTCATTATCTGCTTCCAGTATCGGGAGTACCATCAATGTCAAGCCTCGTAAAGACCCACTTCTGCTAGGTGGTCATGCTAATTCCACGACGTGTGCGGATGTCACGAAGAAGACCTTCGCTGATCTCCCTGGTGAGATCCGCAACAAGATCTACCGTCTGCTTTTCGTCACAGAGGAGAAAATCAGCTTCGGAAACCCTGTGAACTTTCAGCGATCTTCAGCTTTGCTGCGAACTTGCAAGCAGATCTACACAGAGGGGCGTAGTGTGCTTTATTCAGAGAATCAATTTTCATTCTCCCGCAACACTCGCTCACGCGCTCCCTATTGGGAGCCTCAGGAAAAGGAGATCGGCTACCAGGATATGCGAGTATTTCTGAACTCCATTGGCCCCACAAACATCTCTGTGAGCCCATCTGTTGCTGAGAACTCTTGCTATCCTGTACTAATTGGTCTCAAGCTGCTTAGGACGATCTCGGTCATGTTTACCGATGCCGCGCCATCGAGTACTCCGTATTTGAGCCATGGTAAGAGACGAACCTTCTGATGCTAATCCCAGTACGAGATAGGCTGACTGGAAGCAGAGGAACGCCGATTCGTACGGGATGAACATGTCATCTACTGCCTGCGTCAGATCTCGCGCTATGGCAAGCTGAAAAACTTTGACATCTCCTTTTATGGACGAAAGTGCCTTGTCCGCACTGATTACCGCTTCCTTGACGCTTTAAGGGAGATTAAGGCTGACACTCTGTCCTTGGACAACAGTGAGCGCCATTGGTACTCTTCAAAGGTAGATTTCACGGTCAAGACGTCCCTTCAAGAATCCATGGTGCGCACTCTGAAGCTCTACGAGCAAGAGTGACTGCCCTCGAGATTCTTCTCAGCAGAATCTAGTCCAGAATCTATACCTTTGGACCCTTTCAGCTGTTACGGTTGATACAACAACCAAGGTTCCTGGCACAGCGGTCACGAATCCGAGCTGGCCCTTTCAGAGATCGATAGACATCATTTCGATTCGTGGTTCGTCTAGATCTTTCGTCAAAGGACCGGATTTCTCGTAGCCCGCATCCTCCTCTGCCAATGAAGAGCCAGCCGTTACCACTAATTTCCTTTTTGTTCCTGCTTCAACCCCAATCCTCGAAATTCTCCAGCCCAGCAGCATTTATCTGCTTCCTTCTGGAACTCCTCTTCGGCTGGCTTTCAAGTGCCGGCATTCCCTACAGGGCGCCGTGGTCAAGGAGGCGTCATCGGCTGAATACACTGCATGCATATAATTGGGGTTAGTGAAAGACCCATTTGCTCTTTCTTCCACTTTGTGCCGTCCATGATACGTTGTACAATATCGGACTGGGTCAGTGGTGGTTTTATCGTCCAATTGCACAAAGGCAGCACTGCTCGAGAGTAATGCCAACTAGAAGGCGGGCCCGGGCTAGGAGTTCTTAGAGTTATCGAGACACTAGATAGCAAAATAGAGCGGCCAAGATGTATTGAGATATGCTTCATGCCTATGACTTCATCATATCATCGGTTCGGGAGCTCTAGGTGGCCCGGCTGGTTCAAAGACATCATCTCCGAGTTGCATGGTTCCAAATCCACGTTCAGGCGCATCTCTGCTCCCAGCGTCACATAAGGCTGCCCAGACTGTGCGTATAAAGTGAATACACGCGTCTTGCCATCCGTCACACCGCCAAACCATTACGGTCATCTCAGTTGAACCGCCCCTTTATACACACGGCTCAACTATACGACTCGCTCCGCCCTGGTGCCCGCATTGTATCCCCAGTGACATCGGCTGCAACTTTCAACAACTGCCAAACGTGTCAACATCGCCGGTGGACTATGTCAAAGCGTTCGTGGTGACTATGCACATGCGCCCGCAATAAAGCGCAAGATGCGCACATCGCCTACGGTTTATTGCGGTGCGTACTTGCCATGAAGATGTATGAAAAAGCACAGCCACTCTCTCGTCTACTACCACCAACCACAAATTAAGGTTTTATGAATCCCCGATCGAGCATCCACGTGTACGTCCAAGCCGAGGGCCGGACAGATAGACTATTGAACGCCCTACCCGCATCCGCGGGTACCCGGTTTATTGGACGGCAGAGGGTCCAGGCGGACGAGCTCGGCTGCTACAACGGCCGCTCCAATAACGGTGAATAGCGGGCGGCGCTCTGTCCTCTCCAGGCCTCCGGCAACGGGCCGTTTCGGCAATTTCCAATCTCTCCTTGCCGGGAAGGGCGAGATCTCTGTGAACTTCCTTCGCGTTGGAGAGCGGTTCCCGTGCTGGCACTTGCAGCCTTTTCTTTCGATTTCGGATATGTTTTTGGGTGCTACGCCGGACCGGTATGTGGTGCGAGCGGCCACGTGCGGATAGATATTTCCGGATTATCGAAATCTCTGGTTGTCGGGAGGAGGGTGGTGATTGTCAGTCAGGCGCTCTCTGCTTGTTGTCGCTACTGCGCTCAAATGGAAATGACTAGACCCTTCCAAATGGGATGTGGCTGGCGTTATGCTGGTTTTGGGTAGGATCGGTTGTAGAGACTGGTCCGTGTCGTTGCGCATTTGTTGGTTGCTCGTGTCCATCCAAATGATCGCCGGCATGGTCGGGTATGCAGTGCTGCGGCAGCATTATCAAGGAGCGCAGTCCGCGTTCACAGGTTGTACTGAAAGCAGTTATGTTGTCTTGCGGCGGCATGAATCGGTCCGGCCTTCTGTGCGAGGAAGCTCGGTACATGCGTACGTATGTGTTCTTGAGAGTAGTCATTCAGGAAATCGATCGTGTTGGATGCTGACGCTAGAGCTTTGACCGGCTGTCGGGTGATTATGAAGATGTCCGAACGGAAAGGACCGTTATTTTCGTTTCTGTAGCACGCGTGCAGTCACGCAGCAAAAAAAAAAAAAATTGGGGCATGACGGCTATCTGGCCATAGCTTCTCCGCCGCGGTTTTTGGGAAAAAGAGGTGGGGGAGTGGGCCGGTGATGAAGACCCTGTGTGCGTTCTGCAAAAAACTCTTTGGGCACATTCCGGGGATTGGGTGTGAGGAAGTTAGATGATGTGAGGTAAGGATGTGGGTAAAACAAAATGTGACGGTGTGGAGGTCTAACCGTGCGATTGGATTCGTCCTTCGGGGGTGGGTACGGGTAGTTAAACGTGCTGTGTGCGCGGACTTGAGGACGGTAATGCGTGTTTCAGCGCTTGGTGTGGAGAACCGCTCTTCTGGACATGGTTGGGTGTGTTGCCGCCGTGTAGAAGTGCCCTGGTCTTGATGTAACCTCGTTGGACACGTTCCTTCGTCCTCGCTATCTTGACCACCTTTGCTGTGACCCGAGAGGTCAGGTCTTCATCATTGCAATCATTTGTCATATCCTTGCTCATCGGAAATTTACATCAGACAATCATGGGGATGGTATCTGGATATCCGCCCTCAAAGGCCCCTTCTCCTCTTGAATTCAGCAATCCACTCTTGCGCTCTGGCTTTGGGCACCACGTTGACCTTCACTAGTCCATCAACAACCTCCACGGTGCCGCCTGCCAGCAGTTTGCCAAGCGGTACTTTCTTGCCCGCCTTAATCAGTCCACCGGAAGAAGTCTCCAAATAGCATTCGGTGTCTGTGTAAGTGTACTCGCCAGCCTCGTCCCACGGCACAGGTAGAATATACCCGAGGTGCTGGCCCAGGCTGTCTGCCTCGTTGCAAGCCTGTATGAAGTCACTCTGCGCGTGCAGTGGGTAGAGCAGAATGACAGGAAATGAGAGGGCTGAAGACGGGTCGAGCGGCTCGGCCAAAGCGATTTTGGCATCGCCCATCTCTGGTTCCGCGCCGGTAGAACGCAGCCTGATATTGCGCGCTCTGAGCGCTAATTGCAGGGCGTTCTCTTCATTCCGCTTCTTTGCCTCCCGCTCCTTACGCCTATGTTCGGCCTCCTCGAGGTGTTTCTTGCGTGTTGCAATCTTAGTCCTGAGAACCTTAAGAGCTGCGTTACTGGCATCGATTGCTAAACCCCGGGCGCAGGAGTCCTCGGCTTCTGGAATCTTGTCGAGAGCAAGGCAGGCACTGGCACTGCGATACCATGCTTTGACATTGGAAGGGTTCACGAGCAGCGCAGCTTTGCAGTCATGTATGCAAGAACGGTAGTTTCCTGTTTGAAGATGTGATCAGCCTAAGGTCACGGGGAAGTCTATCCTAAGTGTTTGGCTCTGAGGAAATCGACCATGATCACAATTAGTTCCGCTACAAGTGCTTCAGCCATAATAGCAAGGGCACCATTGCGCAGGTAGGGCGCAGGTAGGGCGTTTGGCGCATATTTGTTCGGGCAGCGAGCAAGGTTGACGTACTCATTTCCAGGTTGCACAGCGCTCTGTTCACCAAAGAAGCCTCCTCGATTTGTTTCTCCTTGCGGGCCTCCTCCTCAGGGTCCAATTCCTGGCCATCAGCAAGATCTATGTCTGGCACTCCGTCATCCTGGTTATTCTGCGGCCTCGCCGGGCCCCTTAGAACGGCAATAGCCTTGTTGTAGAATTCGCGGGCGTCGAACCACTGCTTCGCACGCGCACACTCATTTCCTTGCTCACGGAAATTACCCGCAACCTCAGCCTTGGTGCCCTCGTAAGCCAGCGCCTTCAGCCCCTCCAAAGCTGCATTCTCGCCGCCTTGGCCGTCCGTCTCGTCCAATGACGTCATGAAGAGTGGCGTCCGATTCAGCTCAGCCAGCAGCTCTTCCGCGGTCTTGGACCTAGTTTCCGTCATGGCGGGCGGCCTGGGAGCTGTGGTCTTCCCGTCAGAAGGCTCCTCGGCCATGGAAGAGCCCTTTGTCTGGGTGGCATTATTGATCACCGACTCGAGTGACGGGACATTGGCGGGACCAGGGCCTCGGAGGAGGTCTGACAGCGGCGGTGAAGGGGTGGAGCCGGCGGCGTTCAGATTGAGGGACTCGTCGAAGTCGTCGGGCAGCTCTTCAATCTGGCCCATGTTGGCAGTACGGGCGGGAATGTTGAGTCGGGGCGCTGCAGGCAATTACGGTTCGGCAGTCGCAAGGGGCGGCGCCAGGCTCAGGTGGGTCGCGGGTCGCGAGTCGGTCTAGGATTGAAAGCATTAGATGCGGCAGGGTGGGTGGAAACTGGTAGAGGCGTTGAAATTTTGTTATCGATAAGGGGTGATCGGATATTTCGGCCTTAGGCTGCAATGAAATCTCCCAGGAACCCACAGGGTGATCCACGAAGGATTCGGAGACGGTTGCGGAACGGCGAGACGTGCACACAACGGCCGGGGAAGCTCACCCGCAACAACTCCCATTGGCCCTTCGTTCTTTGCCTTTCCCCCGTCCTTTGCCTGTTCCCCCTGCCTTGCTCCCCGGTAGCCACGCCGGCAGTCCGCTTCCGCTCCAGCCACATCCCAGTCTTCGCGCTGCGAACACTTGACGGCATGGCTGCAGAGCTCGAACCTTCTCCGTGCCATTGATAGCACGGCAGATCGTCGTCGGCAGAGCACCAAGAGTCAGGGCTGGGAGCATCTGCGCAGATTGGACTCGATGGATGCTCCCTGCTCGCGTCGTACTCGGCGGATGTCGGATAACGTGGATCGTGTCCTCCGCTGTGCGTCAAACTGCTGCTGCACACCCGCCTGTCCCCTCGCGCTTGCGACAATCGAGGATCATTACAGAACAATTTCTATACTGGTCCAAGACGGCACCCTAGAAGCTGGACCCGAGGCGTTTCTCACGCCGCAGCATAGCCGCTTGCACAAACAAGGCGTGCGGCATAAATCCGGCGGGAGGAGCCATTTCGCGTAGTCCGATAGGGCTCCCCGACAGCGCAGCGTCCTTTATGTCGTCTTTTATACCCTCCGCATTCGGGGATCCGCTAATGCACACGGCATTACGTTACTGTCGATCGCGATAGCGTAGATCTAAGGCTCGCGAGGCCATACAACAGTTGGGCTCCGACGCGGGAGGCTCAGCGGTTCCAGGCAGACAGCACCCATCTCGCGTACGAAGGAGATTTTTGGAATTCGTGCCAGAATGATAATATCCGGCTCACGGCTCCGGATCCGCGACGCGACGGCGGCAGATCACTCGCCGGACAGCCATGTGCTGCCAAGGCCGCACGTCTCATGCTGACACGGAGCAATCTCGTCGCCGTCAGCCGCATCGCCGGCTGCGGGGAGACGGGACGGTGGGAAGCAGGATGGCTGCAGGAAGGTCTGGACGGGGCTTGTGCATGGCGGCAGCGCCGGAGCTTGTTGGTGACGAGGGCGCTGCGAGTGAGTGACAGCTGGCGTCCCGAGGAGCTACTGACTGCGTACAGCTGCGCGGCGCACACGCGGGGCTTGGCGATCTGCGAGCGGGCGCGCAATCTGCTAAAATACGGCGTCGCTACCGAGTGCAACATGCAGCAAGCCAAGCGAGGAACTGTGAATGAGGCGGCGGGGGTCTGCGGGTGGTTCCTGGCAGCCTCTGGACGATTGGCTGCGGGCGGGGAGTCGCGGGATGCGTCAGCCCTCAGGGCCTGCCCTTCAATTTGCTGATAGTGACGGCAGGCTGTGATGTGACGGCGACGGCGCGACGTGCAGCTGAGCCCGGGTGCCAGACGACGGGGGGGCATGGGCATACAATAGGCAAATTGGGCATGGGGCATGGGGCATGGACATGGGGTGTGGGCGCACGCAGTACACAGTCCACAGTACACGGTACTATGTACAGTAGGCGTGGAAGCTTGCGCTCGAGCTTCCCGACAGTGTGGGCGCGCTGCCGCCCGCCGCTGCAGGAGCCCACCAAGAGCCCACCAGCCCGCGCTGCGCACTGCAGCTGCAGCAGCCATCGTCGTCCAGTGCCCACGCACAACCTTCTCCGCCCGCGATCGCCGGTGCGTCCGACGCCTGCCTTCGCCTGCCCGGTGCTCTCCAGCACAGCCGACGCACCGCCTGCTGCCCCCAGCGCGCGCTCGCGACGCCGCGACGCCACGACACCACGCCTCGAGCAAGCGCGTCTCGAGCGACGATGCCGTAGCAACACCAACAGCGGCGCGCGCCGTCCGTCGGCCGTCCGTCGCGCCTCCGCACGCCGCGCCAACTGCTGCAACAGGGCCGGCACCGGCACAGCTGCGCGCCGCCAGCTCGCACGGAGCGGCAGCGCTGCAGCTGGTTGCTGGGCTGCGGGAGCCGGCTCATGCTAACCTCGTGCCCCTGAGCCTGAGCGCCACACTGCTGGCGGGATGGATCTTCTGCGAAGCGGGGCCGCTCTGTGCTCTCTGCTCTCCAACGTCCTGCCGCAATAATTTCGTGCCCTTCTCGCGCCGCACGTCCTCCGCACGCCTATCGCCGTGAGAGCTCCCCTGTCGCGCCGGTGCTGCGCCAGGGAAACCCCCCCCCCCCCCAATAAACCGTCATGGATCAGCATCTCCCCTCGCGCGTCAAGAACCCTCTCCACGCCTCTGGCAGACCCTCCCTTCTGCACGACCCTCCTTCTCTCGCCCTGCCTTGCCTCGCGTCCCCTCGGACAAAAGCATCGTGTTTCCTGGCCGCGCATCTCTGTCACGCCCGTTTTCGTTCGCTCTTCAATGCGCTGCTCATCTTAGCCCGCCTTCTTCGTGCATTCCCTCCGAGTTGGTGGCCTCATTCAGCCGCTGCCATTGCGCCCGATCTACATACATACCTACCTGTACGCCTTGTCCCACTGCTTCTTGCGCCGCTTCTTCACGCGTGCCACCATCGCGCCGAGTCTCACACCACCCGGCCCTCGCCCGAGCTCTCCCACCCCCCAGTGGCGCCTGCTGACAGTTCCGGGGTAGCACAGCATTGACACCCGCACTGCATTTCCTTTGCTCTCTATCTCTCCACTCATTGCTGCCCTGGCACCCCGCAATCGCCGCCTGCAAGAGCCGCACGTTTCTCGTCCAAGGGGATCCTCCTGTCAAATACGGCGCCGACCCGCTCACCGTCCGGCAGTTCCCGACTCAGCCTGCCGGTCGTTTCATCTTGCATTGAAAGGAGTTCTTGTAAATATAAGCTTACCTCCAAAAGTATGTGATCACGCGTCATTGCTCAACAGCAAGGTCTCTCCCTGCCGTATAGGACCGACCACGCTAACCTTACGCGCAGTCATGTTTCAGACCCGCTAAGTCTTGGGCAGTCCAGATTTCACTTGCAACGGGGCGTGGTGACCGGCCGGGGTCCGATAGTATTAGGACCGCTACCGCCTCTGCAGCCCTCCTGTCACCATGGTGACCGAGTACTTTTCTGATCAGGAGTCCTCAATGGCAGCCAATTCGCTGCCAACGCCTACCGAAACTCCATTCATGACCCCTCAGCCTTCAACGTCAAGACGCTCCTCTCGACATGGAACCCCATCGTCTCTCGGTGACCTATCGCAGGCCTCGCCTGCTCCTCCGCCATCCGATTTCACCTCGGATGACCCAGCCAATGACGAGAACATTTCCATCCTGGATCCGCGCCGCTTCACGCCAACGTTGCATGCTAATCTCGTCGCCGAGATCCTCAACCTGCGTCGAGAGCTAGACTCCAAGCACCGCGTAATCGAGGACCTGGAAACAGATCTGCACTCGACCAAGGAAGAGAACGAAACCCTCAATGACAAGCTGTCCACGAGCTTAAGGGAAAGCCGCTCCGCAAAGCGCCAAATTCAACAATTGGAGACCAACACGCTGTCCGCTCTCGAGGAGTTGGCCAAGGAACGAGATCGGGTCAAAGCCGACAATGAACAGTTAAAGACTAAGCTCGAAGCAACCCAAAAGAAGGCCAGGAGTGAAGTCGATGCCTCGGACCGCACGCAAGATCTCTGGCAGAAAGATAAGGACGCTTGGGAAAACGACAAACGATCCCTTGAGCGCCGTCTACATGTCACCGAGACGCGATTGAAAGCTGTCCTCGAGGAACTTGCTGCGCAACAAGCAGCGGCCGAGGCGCAAGCTGAAGGAGACGGCAAAGACGGAGTGAACGGCCACGAGAGCGATACTGCTAGCATCCAGTCATCTCCGAAAAAGGGTCGACACAGGCGAAACCAGAGCAGCGGGAGCGCGAGGAGCGTACGGAGCTTCGGTCCTCGTGGCTACCGAGCATCGGTTCTCACCATTGGGTCAGAGGCACATGCAAAGCTCTCTCACGGCTTGAGTCTTGCCGACGAGCTCGCATTTGATGAGGAGGACGAGGATCTCGAAGAGCTGGAGCTTGATTCTGATGACTACACTGAGCATGAGATTCGCGCCCGAAAATTGATGGAAGCTAGAGCTTCCTCAATTCCTGACGAGAAGGCAAGAAAGATGCTCGGTATTATGATCGAAGACCGAGAGAGGACTACCCCGACACCAAGCGAGCCCGATAGGGATCTGTCATCTTCGATGGATAATACCACATTACACGAAGACAGCCTTGAGTCCCTTCATGAACCTAAGCGTCAAGAATCATTCGACACGGTCGTTGCGACACGTCCTGAACAGAAGGTGGAGCCGAAACGGGAGGCTGAGATCGAATGGAAGCGCATCGAGTACGTCGATACAGGCGTCCAGCCCTCTCCTCCTCCGTCACCCAGAGTCACTGCCCAGCAGATTACCGCGGCGAGGAGCAGTGGTCATATTATGGCTGCTATGGATGTGGAAGCAAATCAAAGGAAAAAGCGTGTTTCAGCACCCCCTTCCGAAACCCACAGAGAAAAGGAGTTAGTGTCCTCCCAACGTAGGTCGGGGTTGATGGTCTCGACATCGTGTCAGACCCTGGGCCAGCCTTTGAGCCCACCGGAAACCCCAACGGTAGTACTCCCGCAGTCTCCAGCCGAACCTTCGGCTCCTGAGCCAAAACCGCAGACGACATCAGCTTCTACGCAAACGGAGGCCCGGATAGATTCCCAATCTGAATCGTTGCCTGAAGTCAGAGTAGAGCCTCCTCAGTCTCCTCCTCGGGCATCATTGCCTGCACCGATTGCCATTCCTCAAATCGCGATACATCCTCCTGGGTCTACCCCCCCTTCTCCGAAGCATGCCGTGCTGCCTCCGAACACTAAGAGTGCCGCCTCCCAGACCGGTCCTGACTTGGTCGGTAACATGCGGGACACTTCAATGCAGACTGAGCCTATTAGGATCGACCCACGAACCGCCAAACTGCCACCGCACCTCCTTCCTTCAGCTATCTCCTCGAAGCCAGGAACGCCGACACAGGATGAGAAGAAAGCGCAGCCCGTACTCGCTAAACCTTTTGAGGAGAAGGGGAAGTCCCCCTTGCTTCCATCCACACAAGAGTTATTCAAATCAATGCGGTCTACTGCCGTTCAGGCAACTCAAGACAAGTACCCTGGCAACAACGATGATGGTCCGCTCACGCAGGAGAGCACAGATGGCATAAGGCGACCATTCAGGACCAGCAGCTTGTTCGCCGGCTTCGACGGAGCAAGTTCCGATGAGGATGCTGCAGCGGATGAGGAGGGATCGAGCGATGATGAGGAATACAGAGGCCAGGCAGTGGTTATCAGGGCAGTCAAGTACGGGCGCATGTTCAACAAACCTCCGACCCCTGTGCCAGAGGAGAAGGAGCCGAACTCCAAGCGGTCTTCTTACGAAAAGCGGTCATCGATCGAGAAACGGCATTCCGCAGAGAAGAGATCCTCCTACGAGAAACCAGCAAAGGTTGAAAAACCCGTCAGGGCTGGATCGCTCCGCAAGCAACCAAGCGTTCGTCGCTGCGCTTTGATGCAGAGTGGGATATCTGCTCACGACCGACGATCGCCCAGTCCAGCTCTTGGAGAGGCCAGTTCCAGCAAGACACTTGATAAGCCTAAGCCACCGCCATTCCCTGTGCCCACGAGGTCAAGCTCTCGAAAAGTACCGCTCAGTAAGAGCGAGGGTTCTCAGAGTCCGACGCCGCGGAGCAGCAACATGTTCTCAGGTCGTCGTTCGCGCCACCAGCAGCACGCCAGGCAGGATAGTTTACGCAAGGTCCGTTCTGCCGCTGTCATCCGGCGGGACGGACGGCAACGGAGCAAATCCCCGCCACTCCCGCAATCGTCATTGACCTCTCCTGAAGAGCCCAAGGATGTGCCGCCGCTGCCTCGCGATCGTGTTACCTCTCCATACCAGGCATATGCTTCGCGCCACCATGGCCGTCAACCGTCCGTCAGTACCGCCGTCAGTACCGCCGTCACGAACAGCAACCAGTCAGCAGCGAGCTCCGTCCAATCGGTCAGCGTTGTGGACGCCATTGCAGCCACCATGGTGGGTGAATGGCTATGGAAATACGTTCGCGGTCGCAGGTCATTCGGCGTGGCTGATGCTGTGACACCGGAATTCGGGAAGGATGATGGAACCGGCGGAAGCAGCATAAGACACAAACGATGGGTTTGGATTTCGCCGTACGAGCGTGCAATTATGTGGAGCAGCAAACAGCCCACTTCTGGTACCGCGCTGCTTGGTAAGACGGGTCGCAAGTGTAAGTAGATACTCCCCGAGCCTTGTTCACTTCCAGCTGACTTTCTAGTGCAAATCCAATCTGTCCTCGACGTCAAGGATGATACTCCTGCACCTAAGGGTGTCGGAGTTCAGCCCGTCTTCAATCGATCCATTCTCATCTTGACCCCTGCCCGTGCTCTGAAGTTTACTGCACCTTCAGCCGAGCGCCATTACCTATGGCTGACCGCTCTCTCCTTCCTCGCGCACTCCTCGCAAGCTGTCCCCGACCTCAACCATCTTCCCACCGCTCCAGCAGAAGAGTCACCGCAGACGAAACGCTCTACTGCTGCCCTTGGACGTCGGCCCATCACAAACTCGGTGCGCCTCGCAAAACAGAACCAGTCTGGGGCGAAGAGCTATACCAACCGCGCGGAACCGATATACGAGGGCCAACCTTCGCAGTCTCCTGTCTCCGAGGCCGCCAGTCCGCCAGTCATTCCTCGTTTCCACGGTCGCAAGAGGAGCATGACATCTCCGAGACAAGCGGCTGTCCCACCCCCTATTCCTGGCAATCCATTTACTCGTAGTTTTTCGCACAACCACGCAGTGCATTCCTCCTCTGCTGTCCCGCCGCCGATTCCCACGTCCTCGTACTCATCGGCAGCTTCCAGCGTCGGCATGTCCGAAATGTATTCGCCAGGAGGCGCCAACATTCCCCCATCAGTGCCCAGCAGTATTTACAACCCGAGCAGACGCACATCCGAAGCCAGCAGCAGTGCAGCGACCGCTGCGGGGACACGTCGTGAATTCTTCGATGCAGCTTCCGGCACGGTGCGCATGGAGGCGTTCGTCGAGCCGCGGCTGAGCCAGGACAGCCGCTTCCCTGGTGGCGGATTCCCGGGCCTGGCTCCGAGCTTCAGGGAGAAGTCCGCCGCGCGGCAGTACCGCAAGAATAGCCAATGGAGCGTGAAAAGCGGGACGACGGGATCGGAGGTGCCTAGCAGGGCTCCGAGTCAGGCAAGTGGCAAATACTCGAGCGAGCAGGGCAGCGATCTCTTCAGGGGCTTTTAGGAGGACCAGATCGATGCGTGGCTGGTGAGGATCGAGGAGGAAGAAATGGCTTATTTGATGTCTCGGATTTTGATTGCATGGAATCTCGCTCTGGAACTTGGCGGGCATGACCGACAACGACCACGGATCGGAACGTTCCACCAACTACGCTCTCTTACGGCAAACGCGTCTCCTTTTTTGTTGCTACGCACGTACCGAAGTCTTCCACATGATGCTTGGTAACGTACTTGACTCTCCCTTTTGTCTCATTTTTCGCGGCTCGACAACGGCTCGCCAGAGTTGATCTCTGGATCCTACTGCCACGGGCGCAGCACGTACCAGACGGTCACCACTTTTCCTTTATAGTGCGCGGACTTTGTCGTCCGCTCTGCTCTTATAAAAAAGTATGCAAGATAGCTTTAACTGTCTGCCTGGTCCTCCTTTAGTTATCTGCTTCTCGGCGTTGGCGGTCCTATCGTCGTGCTTGTCTCTCTACTATTCACCACTGTCTGTTTATAATCGGACATCTCACTTAATTTTCTTCTTATCGCTCGCGATATATGCTCTCCCGTTATATACCCGATTATTTATATTAAATAATATTATAGATATTTAGTATCTATTATATATCTCTTTTTTTACTATTAATTTATTAGGTAGTAGAATTTATAAATTAGAAATAAAGATCTTAATAAGTGCGTATATATATCTAATTATTATCTATCTAGATAGCGATCTACTATTATAAGGCGGATTATATTAAACGTTAGACTATAAATAGATAGATAGTCTATAGACTATCGTAGATAGAAGACTACTAGCGTATCGCTAATAAAACTCTAGCGGCTAAATAGAGAATAAAACTCTAACTAAGACTAGCTAATAGAAACCTCCTCTCTATTAAATTATCTATTTATAAATCTAAGTCTTTTCGTTCTTTTATTAACTTTCTATCTACTATATAATTCTTATAGATCGCTTTATCTATTATTTCTTTTCTATAATTCTATTAAATATAGATAATAGTTAAGTTATTTAATTACTATCTATCTAGATACTATCTATTTATCTACTTACTATTAATAATATATACTAGTTAATAAATAAATAAACTTTAGACTATTATTTTTAATAGACTACTAATATACTATTAGTAAAATTTAAAAGAATTATACTATTATAAACTATTATATATATAAATTTAAAATAATAGAGGAAAAAAGCTAATTCTACCTCTTTAATTTATATAACTAAAAGAAATAAGAAATCGAAAATTCCCTCTATACGTTAGAACGTATTCTAGACTACTAATAGCTAGAATTCTCTAGTATTATAGTTAGGAACTTTAATATTTATTATCCGTAGTAGAATCTAAGATTCCTCTACTTAAATAGAGTCTCCGCCCTAATTAATTAGATTAAATCTAATAATCTAGACCTACTAAATACGCTAGAAGAAGATACTTTCTATTAGCTAAACTTAGATAGATCTATAGTAATAGATCTAATACTCTCTAGCTAAAAGCTAACGAATAAAATAATAGACTAGTAAATACTCGAATCTATTAAATCCGACTATTTTCTTATTTTATTTTAAATCTAATTAAATAAACGAATAAACTAGAAGAAATCTAAGTAATTTAAATTTAACTACGATAAGGCTAATTAGAAAAAATTCTCTAAAATCTTTAAAGAGAAAGCCTTAAACTTTATAGAAAAGCTACGTCTATAGCTAGCTATTCTAAAAGAAGAAAATAAAGATTTTAGCCTAGAAATTCTAAAAGACCGCTTAAAAGAAGTCTTTCTATTAGAAAAACTAGAAGAATTTCTAACTAATCTTATATAGTAAATAGTAGACTAAGCTATTTTAAAAACTACCCCGCTAGCCTAAGCTAAACCCTAGTAGAATTCTACTTTAATAGAGGTTTAAGAAAATCTTAAATAATAAACGCGGCTTATATAACGCTTACTAAAGCTCGTAAATAAGTAAGACTTTCTAAAAATCTAAAACGAATACTTCTTCTCTATTTGAAAAGCTAAATAGGACTACTAGAATTTATTTCTAAGTAAAAATATCTTCGAAACTATCTTTAAAGTAATAGCCTATATAAAATACCGTCTAATAGAATAAATTCTATTAATTTAGACTAAAAATAGCCTACTATAAGATAGCTAGAAGAGAAAAAGCTTCGTATTAAAAGAAATATTATTTCTATTCTCTTCTAACGTACGAATTAAAAATAACTAGATAAACTACTAGCTAAATCTAAGCTAGAAGTAGTTAATTCTAGATAAAATAGAGCTTAAATAAACGTATTTAAATCTAATAAAAGAAACTATACTTAGACCTAATTTAATATCTTAATAGATTATAATTTAGGTCTATAAAGTATTCTCTAAAGCCTTTTATTTTATCTATTTAAATTTATTTAAATATAGATACTATCTAAAGTACTAGAGATAAATAATAGAAGTAATTTTAAAGAAATTTAATAAGCTAGATCCCGTAAATTTAAAAACTTATAGAGTTATTTCTTTATTAAATTATCTAGGAAAAGTACTTAAATAAGTAATAACTAAACGCCTTAGTTTTTTAGTAGAAACTATAAACCTAATCTACTCTACTTAAATAGAGAAAAGACTTAAAAAATCTACTATAGATATCTACTTTATTCTTATAAATTTAGTAGAGGAAAATCGAAAGGTAAAGCTAAAAATATCTACGCTATTTTTAGACGTACGCGGTATATACGATTATATCGCGTAAAAATAACTTCTAAGAATTTTAAAAAAGCTAAAGCTTCTAACTAACTTACTTACGTAGATTAGAACTTTCTTAAATTCCTAATAATTACGCCTTAGTTTTAATAGAAATATAGAAGAATTTAATAACGTAGAAATAAATATACTATAAGAAAGCTCTATTTTATTAATATTATTTCTAATTTATATCTAAGACCTATTCTAAACGAACTTTATATAATAAATACTTATCTTCTATAGGCGTTATATATATATCTACGATATCGACCTTAAGAAAAAGCGCTAAGACTAGTATCTATTAAAAGCTCTTAATTTCCTTAGCTAGATTCTCGAATTCTAGCTTTATAGTTATACGCGCTACTATATTATTACGTAGAAAAAAGACTCTATTTAGACGAACTACTTTCCTCTATCTCTATATTCCTACTAAATCCCTAAATCGACTTAAAAACGTACTAAATTTATAGAACTAATAAAAAATATCTACGCGTACTTCTATACTAAATTATACTAGATTTAGAGCGCGTTTATATATCTAAATCTAAGGTAAAGAGGTACTTTCTCCTCTTTATTACTCTACTTTTTTTTCGCGGCCCGTATACGTAGAGTTTTTACTACCTCTATATCTAAATAAACTAAAAATAACTAAGAATAAGTAAGAAGCTTAAACGAATAGCCGCTAAAAACGCTTCGTTACTTCTTAGAAGAAAATAACTAAGAAAATTCCTCGCTCTCGCTTAGAATTTATTTATTTACGGCTTAGTTTAGACGAAATTAAAGCTAGTAATTTCTTTCTAGTTTTACTTTCTATCTTTCCTTTTCTTTTTCTAAAAAGAGTATAGAAAACTAAGAAAACCTATCTTTAGACCCTCTAGATTTTCTAGATTCTCTACGCTCTTTAACTTCTATATAACTATTAGCTACGCCGGTAGTTATTAAATTCTTAAATACTACGGGTTCTAGTAGTATCGAAGATATCGAGATAGAAAACGATAAAATAATACCGCTATCTAAAAGGCTAAGGATAACAATAATAATAGAGTTTACGCTAACTCTAGAAAAAAAACTTTTTCTTCTTATTTATTTTTACGAGTATTAACCTATTTAAATACTACCCTAAGAAAAGAACCCGATATATACTAGAATTAAAACTAAAGTCCTCCGCGGAATATATAAAAGCCGCGTTTAACTACCTTATTAAGGTAATTAACTTTAAAGATAACCGATCTAAGACTAATAATCTTAGCAAACTTCTTACTATCTTCTATAAATATATAACGAAAGGAAAAATTAATTTTACTAAGTTAATTCTTACTATTAAAGTCTACGTACTTAAAAACGTATCTCGTATACTCTTAAATAAAATAAGAAATCTTAGAGCTACGTCTATAGCTACTACGAGAAAGTCCTAGCCTAGCTAGCTAGTTCTAGCTAAAAAACCTATCTTCTACGTCTTAATAGTAGTAGATTTAGTTCTAAATAACGGTTTTATAATCGTATTATATAAAAAACTAACTAAAAAAATAACTTTAAAGCTCGTAAAACTAACGTCTATTAAAGATAGATAAATTACTATCGCCTACGATAGTCTATAAGACTAATTTAACGAAATTAAGCTCTAATAGAAGCTAAACCTAGTATTTATAAAAGCTAAATTCGTAAATAAACTCGTTATTTAAGGAACTTCTCTTTCGTTTAAAAGAAATATTCTAATTATAGGTACTAAAAACTATACTAGCTAATTTCTCTTAGAAAAAGAGAATATTATTAGAAAAGTCCTTTCTAATTCTAATCTAAAACTAGTTAAGGCCTAGTATAAGATTATTATCTATAAAATTCTTACGCGGGAAACTAAGAATATTCTAATCGACTTCTTTATTAAGAAGAAAATAGAGGCCTTTAACGTAGATCTATCTTCTATTAGAAAGCCCTATTAGGCTACCTTAAAGAAGAAAAGAGAAAACTAATCTACGAGATCTATTATAGTCTTATTCTATACCGAAAAGAAATAGAAAAAGGCTATTAATAGCCGCCTTTTTATATATAGAGTAAGCTATAAGGTAGAAAAAGTATAGATTATTCCTAAGGGAATTTAATACTATAACTATCTTAAAAACGAATATAAAACGATAAAATATATAAGGACTCCTATATATAAAATCTATAAAAAGAAGTATCTTACGAGAGAGTATAAGTATAAATTTATAGGCTATAAAGCCTCTAAAGATATACGATACTAGTACTATTCTAACTTAAATTAACTAACTCCCCTTTATCTATAGATAAACTAAGAGTATTTTAAGCTAATTTAAATAGAAACGCTCTAGCTATAGAGAGTCTTCTATCTAAAGTAATCGACCTTAAAATTAGTCTAATTCTTATATAAGAACTATAGCTAATAAACTCTAAAAATCTTAGAAAAAAATAGTCGATTAACTACCCCGCGTTTATTTAAATTCTACCGGATTATTCTCTAACGAAAAGACCGCGTACGTTAGTATATATATTTTGTTATCTAACGGGAATAGATATTAACTATAACTCCGTAGTAACTAAATCCCCTAATCTAATAGTTCTAAAAATAATAGAGGAAAAAAGCTAATTCTATCTCTTTAATTTATATAACTAAAAGAAATAAGAAACCGATAATTCTCTCTATACGCTAGAACGTATTCTAAGTTACTAATAGCTAGAATTTCCTAGTATTATAGTTAGGGACTTTAATATTTACTACCTATAGTAGGACCTAAGGTTTCTCTATTCGAATAGAGCCTTCGCCCTAATTAATTAGATTAAATCTAATAATCTAGACCTACTAAATACGCCGGGAGAAGAAACCTTCTATTAGTTAAACTTAGATAGACCTACGATAATAGATCTAATATTATCTAGCTAAGGACTAATAAATAAAATAATAGACTAGTAAATATTTAAATCTATTAGATCCGACTATCTTTCTATTTTATTTTAAATCTAATTAAATAAACAAATAAACTAGAAGAAATCTAAGTAATTTAAATTTAACTACGATAAGGCTAATTAGGAAAAATTCTCTAAAATCTTTAAAAAGAAAGTATAAGAACTATATAGTAGATAGAAAGTTAATAGAGAAATAAAAAGCTTATATTTATAAATAGATAATTTAATAAAGAGAAGGTTTTAATAGACTAGTCTTAGTTAGAGTTTTATTTTCTATCTAGCTACTAAGATTCCGCTAGTAATATATTAATAGTTTTCTTTCTATATTAGTCTCTAGCTATCTATCTATTTACGAGCCGGCGTTTAATAGTATTTCTTCTTTCTAAAGAAACTATTCTTAGGCCTAGTAGTATCTTATTAAAACCTATTTAAAAAGAAAAAATCTCTTACCTCGCCGTTTATATTAGCGGCGCGGGGAAAAAGATCTAAATAGAAAAGAGTATAATTATAATTAGTTAGCTTTTATCTTATATTAGTATAGCGCGGTATATAAGATAAGATATTAACGTCGCGATATATATATATTTATATATAGTACTAGCTTACAGCGTACGCGTTTCTAGCGATCTTTAGATAGTATAGCTTTATTTTACTTTCTTATTTAGTCTTTTTATAGCGGCGTCTTACTTTTAGACGCGTCTAGTAGAGGGCGATATAATTATATTTATCTAGTAAGTTACTAAAGCTATAATATCCTATATATATACTATAGATTTAACGTAATTTAACTTAATAGTCGGGCTTGTACTTTAGAATTATAGCTTAGAAAGCTAAAAGCTTAAATATAATAAGTAGAATAAGTTTCTAAGATCTTAAGCCGCCGTTAGAGAATCTATAAAAAGTCTTTCTAATAGCGGTCTATAGTCTAAATAATTCTCTATTCTACTCTCTAGCGTCTTTTCTAGTTAAAATTCTATTAGGGGCTTAATTATTCTTTACTAGATTCTACTTCTAAAAACGCTTAAAAAATATTAGAAGAGCGCTTAAAAAGCGTTAGACTATTATATAACTATAAGTAAACTCTATATATATAGAGTCTATAGCTACGTAGTAGCCTTACTATAGACTTATATAAGAAGAAAGCCGTATATACTAGCTTTACTCTAATATTA